>LOJH01002683.1:6821-35345 GCA_001685095.1 Ellobius talpinus
CACACACACACACACACACACACACACACACACACACACACCGTTCATCTGTTTAGAACTGGCCTGCAGTCTCACCACTGCAATGTGCTCTGCCTCCTAAGGATACTCATGGCAGGAACTTAGGCTTCAGGTTTCCCAGTATAATCAAGTTCAAAAAGATGTATTCCCAAGATTCAGGAAGAATGTAGCTATGTATAATCTATATATACATTAAGCATGGCTTAATTCGTTGATACTAGAGATTTGCATGAATCTTTCAATGCTCTTTGCAAAACCAGCCTAATTAAAACACAATCCTTCCTTCTCATAGAAGCCTCTAGTGAAAAAGTTCTTCCCATTTGAATGCTATTAACCAGTGGGTCACATGGCTCTTCATTCTTGAAGAATTATTTGTACACATATTGTCCTGTCCCCACTTGACTAGGTTAGTTGTCAGAGTTCTTTGGATCTTTATATGAACTTTGCACTGTCATATGTATGCCTGTCCCCTGCCACTGGCCACTGTGTTGTAGGTTGTCAGTAAACATGAAGAACGGACAATGAACACAATGAAGGTAACCGCAAATACTGAGGACGCGAGCCACCCTCTGCTTTGAAAATTAGAAAATGGAGGTCACTGCTCAGATAAAGCCTATAACCACCGAATCAATGTTAGGCAAAACTCCGCAATAATGCCAATATGTGTGTGCTCCATGAATAAGTAGTGAGTGATGTGGAAAATCCGTTGATGCTTTGGTAAGATTCTACAGTGCATGTTTGGGTCAGCCCTTCATCTTTGGTACATCTTGGTAAATGCGACCGTTAGAAAGACTAGTGTTGTCAGGTATAGGCTACTTAAATGGAGATGTGTCTGGAACACAGAAATTCCTTGATAATCATTAGATAAGACTTCAGAGGAAAAGAATCAGTTAAGGCTGTGGAATTCTGTTCTTGGAATTAGCTCGATAGCACAGCAGAAATTATAGCAGTTTCCATACTAACTTTCCTTATCTTGGTCATGCCATTTGCATGGAAAGTAAAAAAATCTGCCCTCTCCCTGGTCTTCCAGGGAGACACATACATGTATTTGCTGTTGCCTGTGCTGTGTTACCACAAAGAATTGTGTGTGCACACACTGTTGCCTGTTTTGTGTTCTCACAGGGATGTGCATGTACTATGTGCCTGTACTGCACACCTTGTTTCAGGCTTTCTCATCTGAGTCTCCCTACACAATTATAATGAGACTACATAACACAAATGTTGGCTTTCAAGTGGAACAGCTCAGGGCAGCTCAGAGCAGGGCGGCTGTTTACACTAACAGATCTAGGTCTGCTAGAATGTCGGGGAAGCAGCGTTCTCAGGCAGGGCGGGAGCCGTGCCAGACTACAGGAAGTCTTCCTCTGGAGTTAGTGGAAAGCTAACTAGCTCTGGACAGGGGGCTGGTGGGAGGCAGGCTTGTTTTGTCCTTCACCCGAAGGCAGCTGCAAGGAGGCTGGGTCCTGAGCTAGGATTGGTGAGCAGGCTCTGAGGCCATCAACTTGCTTTTGTTTAGCTAGTAAAGCTTGGCCCAATTGTAATGTTTCTCAAGCTAAGCACTATCTGAAGTGACCCAGTGACACTGTGGGTGTAGAAGGGGGAGGAGGAGATGGCCAGGGCTCTTGGGGTAAAGTACATGGCAGTCAAGAACAGTTGAGAATAATGTGTGTGAGTCAGAGGGAGGCTGTACTCTTGGCTCCCTGGAAATCACGAAGCTCTTATCTCGTTCCTATTTTTGATGGGATCTTAAACGTTAACATTCGCAGATGGGCATATGGGGACAGAAGGAAAAATTCAGTTGTAGTGGTGAGGATGCATGCTCCTCCAGTGTTTGGTGACAAGGTTCTGTCCACCAGTCTTCCAGTAACATTTGTCCAAGATACATTCATCCCCAAAGCATGTGCCAACACCAGAAAGTTCCTTGTACAATATGCTTTTAGGTTTGACACTGTCTCCAGAGGGGGAAGAATTTTTCTAGTTTATTTCTTAAAAGTTAAGAGTAAACATCAGTTATACCAAGTCAGCTAAAATACCTGAGCAACTGAAAGTTTATACACTTCTCTGGGCAGGCTGGGGAAACGGATTTTACAAACGGTGATGTGTCTTTACTCACCTGCAAAAAGTTTCAATTAGTTTGGGGGCCACATACACCCTGCAGCTAATGTCCATACCAGGCCAGCCGGAGTGAATGGGTCAGTTTTGTAAGAGCCTGTTTGTTGCAGATTGGGGCTGTGATTAGGTGGATTAGGAAGTGCCGCTGAGATAGAACTGGGTGACCCATATAGACTGTATTAGAACAGAGCAATGGACTCGGAACCATCCGCCATCTCTTTCCATTCTTCCAGATGACAGAAGGTACTGCCTTAGGTGGTTTCAGAAGGATAAAAAGAAGCCAAGCTCAGCTTTCTGGAAAGCTGTCTAGGGATTCCTGAGTTAAGTGAGGGCTGGATGAAAAGGTGGACCATCCAGAGAGGGAAGAGCAGACAGTCTGGGAGGGAGCAGGTCTGCAGTGTGGGAGGCTGTAGGGGCAGGGCTGTGTCTCAGGCTACATCAGGGACATTAGGTAAGCAATTGTACCTTCTGTCTAGATGTGCCCATATGGGCTCTACAGAGATGACAAATGGCCAGCCAGAATGTGACTGCTGGGGTGAACTGTGTGCTCTGAATCAGGGGAAATGTTTAGGAAAAGAAACTGAAGATATTGAGCTTGTTCATTATTTCATTCCTCCCAGATCTGTGCTCTTTCTGTGATTTCTTTTCCCAGAGTCTGGATTCCTGGGTAGGTTGAGGCAGGCATTAAATCCTGTCACCATTTATTTTTAATATTCTGTTTGTGGATGATTTTCTCCGCATTAGTTTCTATTTAAAATGCTGTCACAGCCTACCTTTGTTGTTATGACTGAAGACCACAGCCTGGATCATTTGCAAATGAGAGGGTTTTGTTCAGCAAAGGGTTAGAGAGGCTTGGGAGATTGGAGATCAGGAGGCTGCATCAAGAGAACCTTCTTGATGGTCAGGACTCTGCAGAGCCCTAAGGCGGTGCAGAGGAGACAGGGAAAGAGCCACAGCCAAGGAATAGGTAAGCAGGCTTCTATAACAGAACCCTCTTAAGGTACCCCGAGAGATTACCTCACTCCTAAAGGCAGATCATTGTGGCTCAGTCACCTCTTACACATTCTACCTGATGTCACCTTCCTATGCCTCAAAGAGGGGATTGAATTCTGACCGAGACTTTCAAACTACAGTATGCACTTTCGTTTGCTGATTGTGGAGATTTGGAGCAGTGTTCTACATTTGTGTGCAAGAAATATGCCTGCCTTGCTTGTTTTTTTTTTTACTGGTTATTATTTTTGTAGAACCTCAAAACCTGAGTCCGCAAAGGGAGTCAACCCAGCAACTTGTGAGAAAGAAATGTTGTGTACCTCAAAGACCTCCAACAAAGCTGAACACAGGCATAAAACCAGCACACACATGTGTGTTCAGGGTTCTTCCTATTCTCTGTGTGTGAATTTTTTGTTGGACTTATTCTTTACATGTAGTCTATAGCTCACTTTCGACCTCTTGACAGAGTTGTTTGACAGATAAAAGAATTTTACCACAAACGTATTTTTCTTTCATGGATTATGCTTTTTGCTCCATTAGAACAGGTCCCAATGATTTTCTCATAGTATAGTCTAGAAGTTTTTGTTTGTTTGTTTGTTTTGCACTTTAGATTTAAGTCTGTAGGTCTTCCTTTTTTAATTTTGTAAGAGGTTACATCATGGTGCATGGCTTTTGCCTGTGCTGTCCAATTGCTCCAGTTACTCTGCTGAAAAGGTCCATGTTTGAATGTAAGAGACTGTACAGCTGAACTGAGCGGGAGGTCTCCTCGTTGCTTTGTTGGCAGTAAGCGCAGGGCTCTGCTTGCGGTTAGCATGTATACAGGAGGGAACACTAATCAACCACAAAAAGAAGAGAACCCTGTCAAATCACATCACAAGTGGATCTGGAGGACACTCTGGCACATGTAGTAGGCTGGATTCAGAAAAGCCATGCTGTGTGACCTCACTTATGTGTGGAATCTGGAAAAGCAGAACCCATAGAGGCAGACCCTAAGGGCCGAGGAGATGCCCTGGAGAGGCAACCAGATTTCAGTTTGATGAAGGAAATGCCCTCAAGAGATCAATGGCAAATCATAGTGACCGAAGTTGATGACAGTGTGCTGTAGACTTCAGAACTGCTGGTGGAGTAAACGAACATTCTTTCACGGCACCAAAATAATGTCAAAAATATGTGAAGCAATGAATATGTTAATTAATTATCTTAAGCTAGTCTTTCAACAGTGTATGCAGATATAAAAGTATCAAGTTATTCACTGTACATATAGCAACTTTATTTGTCAATTAAAAGTAAAATAAACTCAGACAAAATAAGTATCATTCACCACAACATGGATATGATAAAAAAAAACCTATAGACCATTCTTCTCTGTTGAGCCAGGACACAGGAGTGATCTAGTGACATCCATCATTGGTCAGGAGGGTTGTGTGTCCTGCCCTCACAAACAAGGAGCTTCCTATAGGCACTGCACACTCTCACACACTCGTCAAATGTAAAGGCAAATGCATATGTGATCCTATATGCTTAAAAAGTACACCTGGTTGCCACCTTTCCACAAGAAAATGGCTTCCCTATACCAAACAACAAATTTACTCTGATCAGAAAAACATTTCAAATGTGTTCTTGGTAGAACTCTGAGTATACAGAGAATAGAAATGATTAACAGAGTGATTATTGATTGTGGAGTATTGCAGCAAAGGAAGTTATTTATTGATGTCATCTGCACACAAGGAAGGCCCACCCCTTAGAAGATGGATTCTGTGCTGTTTATTTCTTCATCCACCCCAGCGCCAGAAGAAGTCTCTGCTGAGCAGAACGATGAGAATCTTTGGTAGCCTGTTCATGCATGTCCTCACCATGAGGGGATCTTGTCTAGATTAGACAAAGCTTTCCCCTCCTCAGGGTACTTTGACACTTATGGTAAAGGTCAGGTCCAAAGTGCAAGGTGGAAGAACAAGAGCTCAGATCCTGGGAGGTGGCCTTTCTCCAACTACCTTTAATTGTATAGAGGTGGGCGTGTCTTCTGATGTGTGCTATTACCACTGGTAAAGAAAAACTCCTACCAATATCCTGCCCTGCCCACAACAAAAGTTAATCTCAGATAGACCCATGTACCTTGGGCTGGAAATGACCACTTCTGCATGATTCCCAACACCTAATGGAAGGAGAGTGGGTTATGAGGCCATTTTGAAGAAGTGGTTATTTTTTCTAATTTATAAGTCTTTTATGCCTTAGAGCGTGCTCAGTGTGTTCTAGTTCATTCTGTAAAGTATTCTGGAGCCAGTCATCAGTTCAATAACAGCAGAGATGGAAAAGGTCCCATGGAGCCTTGTGACATTTTCTCTTCCATGTTGGCACCTGACTTCTGTGGTCTTGTTGGTGTTAGGAAGACAAGCATATTGTTGAGAGTTCATGAATTTAGCATTCCGGCACTGACCAAGAAAAACTGATACTCGGGCTCGTAAAATCATTTTGTCCCCACCTCCATGAAGTTCCCTGAGCCCTATTGTGTTTAACAGATGTCCCATTTGGGGCCAGGTACCCCCGCAGTCCTTTATTCTACTTTTTGATGGGTTGTAGGTTGTTCTAATAGCCTCTGTCTACTTTACAAAGAAGCTCTGTGATGATGGGTAAAAACTGTACTTCCTATGAACATAAGGATAAGTATTTGAAAAGCAGTTAGAGACTGTATCACTTTGGCCCATGGTGGTGGTAGGTTCTCGCTAGGACCTGCTATTTCTCTAGGTACAGGTTCAAATTGACAGTGCTAGGCATGAATTCCCTCAAATCGAGGGCACTTTATGTCCATTTGGACAAATGCTGGTTACTCCTAAGATATGGGTGCCATGATTGCACTATTGGTGATATCTCACCAGTCTGGTCATTGTTATGGTTCTCAGGATTTACAGCTGATAGGACTGTTGATAGCCTTTCTCCCTTGGCAACTTGCGTAGAATTATCTGACAAATGATTTTTGATATCTTGGCATACACTCATGGCTGTAACCAGTTTTGGTACATAATATTACCTTCACTATATTATTCTAATGGTTTCTATTGTTTGTTATTTTGTTCTTTTCTGCTTATTTGTCTTCCTTTACCTTATGCTCGTCTCAACCCAGCATTGTGTTGTGAAATCAATAGCATGGGTTGAGACTCACAGCTTGAAATCCCAGTGTAGTGTGGTCCTTTCATACATCCAGAGTATGAAACTGAGGCTTTGAACAGATTCAAGATTAATCCCAAAATATGCAAAGTTACAAAAAGGAGAAGCCAGTAGTAGAAAATTTTACAAAATGAGATGCCGGAAGAAACTTAGATCTTTCTTGGTGTCTCAAATGAGCTGGAACGCGGTTAGTGAACATAAAATATCTGTAGAAACAGTCTCAATACTCCCACTTCCCTATTTCTGCTTACACTCTACACTACCTCACATTTCTTCATAAGCATCTTTGTTTCCTTTCTGTCTTTGTCTCCCATCTATTGTTTGCCAAAAAACAGCTTACTTCCAAGCTAAACTCAGCTGGTGGCATCTAAGAACTTGCTTAGCTGTGAAGCCACCCACAAAGCAAAACAGTGCAAGGTCCTAGTGCAGTGAGAGCTCACACAAAGGTTTGCTTTCTCCTGCTTCTTTGAAGGTGTATTGTCCAGGCTGCCAGTCTCTGGTCTGCATACACAACAGACCACTCACCCTGTGCTCAGGCTCTAGATGTCACATCAGCTCCTGCCTGCGCCCCTTTTTAAATACCTTGTGTACATGCAGGATTCTGGGCAGTTACAGTGTACTAGTCTCTACAGCTGCTACAACCATGGACCACAGACTTGCTGGTCTCAAACTACAGAAATGTAATCTCTCAAGGTTTTAGATTCAGGAATCTGAAGTTCATGTGTCATCAGGGTCATGTTTTCTCTAAAATCTAAAAGGGGGAGTCATGCTTTTCCAGTGTCTGGTGCTACCAGAATCACATGCTTTGCTTGCCCTGTATGTACAAACCTGTGTCTGTCTCTGTTTTGCAGAGTATTTTCTTTCTTGCCTGTCTCTGTGTCCTCACACAGTGTTTGCCTCTTTGAGCATTCTGTGCCCACACTCCTCTCTTCATGGAAAAACACCAGTCACTGGGCCTACCCTTATCTAATGGGACCCCATTATAGCTTGACTCTATCTTCAAAGACCCTCTTTCCAAATACTATGCACCAGAGTTAAGACTTGTGCACATATCATTAAAAGAAGTCACCTCACCACACATAAAAGTTGATATACTCCTTGGAGACTGATTCTGATGCTATCTGTCCTGGTGACATCACCAACATCGTTAAGACAGCCTGAGCTGTTCTGGGCTATCTTCCGGAACAAGTCAGCCTTGAACTCCAGGAAGAGGTTTTCTCTGGATATTCTTTCTGACTCACTCCACCATGGCCTCCCACGGTCCAGAGGGACTGCTGCAGATGCCCTGTGTCAGCAATCTGGATCCATTTGAGAACCTGTGTATCGGATAAATGTGCAGAGAGAAAAGCACACAGAGGGCCATTATTATAAAGGCAACAAAATTTGTCTGAAGTCCAACCAAAAAGAAGCCTCTGTTTTCGTTGCCTTTGGGGGTCTCACAAGGCTATGGTCAAAGTGTGTTCTCATCTGGAAGGCTTGATTCTTCTTTTAGCACATTCTGGCAGTTAGAGGAATCTAGTTTCTTGAGGTTGTAAGGATGAGATCTGGCTTTTAGAATTTTATTTCCAATGAGAAGTATCTCTTCCTAGGAGGCCTTGTCAACCATGACTTTCCACCTGATCAAGTCAACCATAATCAGGGTAAACTTATCATTAATTCAAAGCTAACTCATGTGGGACCTTAGTCACATTTTCAAAACCTTATTACCTAATCATGGGAGTGTTTATGAATTTGAAATAAATCAGAGATAAGAAACTGGACCAGATTCTGTGGCTTAATAGTGTTAAGCTCTGAGGCTGTGCTGTGGTGGGACTGGTCAGAGGATGGCAAAGTGACTAGGAAGAAGTCACAGGGACAAGTGAAGACAGACTTCGTTATGTTGACCTGTGAGCAAAGACAGGAAACTCATGAGTCAGCTTCCTGTCACTGAGGAACTCTAACCTAAGAACATCGGCATCAGGAAGGAAAGGGATGAACTGGTTCTCAATTTCATAGACTTCTGTCCCAGCTCAGTTGGCTCTGTTGCTGTTGGGCCTGTGGTGAAGACATACAAATGGTGGAAGCTATGTCCATGGTGTCCACAAAGCAAAAACACAGAGCAGGAAAGGGGGGTGGAGTACCACTAATGAGCTAGCATCCTTCTACAAGCTCCTACCTCCCAGTAGCACAACAGAGTAGAGCAGAAAGCCTTTAGCACTTGAGGGCCTTGACAGACATCTAAGTTCCAAACCACTGAGGGTGTTGTGAGGGCTGTCCTCGGGCTCTGAAAGGCTGCTCTGGGGTGGGAATTTGATGCATCCAGGGAAAGGAATGGTGTGCTAGATTTAGGTGAAAATCCTGGCTTCTGGTGTCCACCAGTTGCCTCCCATTCTGGTTCTCCAGAGGAGCCATTTTTCTGAATGCCAGAGGAGTGTAGTCACTCTGTCTTCAGCAGTCATGCACAAAATAAAGCCTCAATAAAGAAGAAACCAAGAAAATGATCCACTGAAATCCAGGAAGAGTTTGGTTTCTACTTCTCCATGTCCTCAGTGCCTCAAGAGCGAGTTCCAGGACAGGTTCCAAAGCTACAGAGAAGCCTGTCTAGAAAAAGCAAGAAAAAAAAAAGTGAAAGCAGCGTATCAGATGGTAGTTAATGGCTGAATCATCAGATATCAGATCATCAGCACTATGGGGCTGGGGTCAATTGTTTCCTTTTCTAATGTGGATATCCTTTTTTAAAATATTGTTTTTGATACAGGCCTTCTCTGTGTAACAGTCCCAGAACTGGCTTTGTAGACCAGGCTAGCCTTGAACTCACAGAGATCTGCCTGCCTCTGTCTTCCAAGAGCTGGGATTAAAGGAGTGTGCCACCACCATCCAGGCTGTTCTGTTTTCTAGATGGCCAAACACACTGCATTCATGTAAAATTCCTTTTACTTGCCTACACCTCAGTGCTGCTCTTGTCTTCAGGATGCTCTTTGCACATCCGTTTTCCCAGGATTCAGTGTGAATAAAGGAAAAGCTGTGGGCTTTGGACCTGTATCTGGCCAAACTCAAATACCAGGTCTTCTAAGGGCTCCCGGACCCCCCACATTCGTTCTGCTTTACCAGATTGGTTGTTTTCCTACCTATTAAATAAAGATGGTTCCTGTCTTATCCTGAAAAACTATGATTATAGGAAGAATAATAAATGACACAATTGGTCCCTCACAAACCGTGTTTCTTCTGTCTGAAAAATGTCTGCTGAAGTAAACAGACAAGAATCTGAAGACATCTCATATGAAAATGGTCTTAGCTCTCTGATAAAGTAAAAAGTTTGGGAGAAATTCGGCTGACTCGTTTGCTATGAACCAAAGCAGAGGAGAAATGGATTTTCATGACTATCTGCTGTCTACTGACCTAGTACTTTAATTAATTAATTTAGTACTTTTATTAATTATATAAGCTAATTCTCACATTGTTTTTAAAAATTAGGCAGTAGGATCTATTGGCCCCACATGAGATGGCAGAAGCAGAAATTGAGGTCATCTGCTGTATGATCCACATCTACACAAGTAGCCATGCGGTTTGTTCCTGCCTTAGTCTGTGGATGGGAGTTTTCCTTCTCCCAGCAGATGCTAATTTTCTCCCTGATGTCTCAAAAATAACCTAAAAAGCTGTACTAGTATCACAGTAGCTATATGTCGAGTATTTAAGGTGTACCAGGCCCAGAAATAGACTTTTTCCAATGAATTACCTAGTTTTTTTTTCTTTGCTTCCTGGTTCCCACGTTGATCTTCATTTTACTGCTGAGGGAAGTTAAGCTCAGAGTCAGTTCACAGACGTAGTGGGCTGGAACCTCCAAACCAGAGCATTCTGACAGCCAGAGGCTCTGGGAAGATTTAACAAGGTAATGGCAACACTCTAGGTCTGTGGTAACCCAAAAGAGGGGGTGGGGGAGAAAAAGGGAAGGAAAGAGACAGGAAGAGGCGGCGGGAGAGGGAGGAAAGAAGATGAAGAGATGATTTTGCTGGCTTAGAGGAAAAGCGTCCTTGAAAGACATGCCACTTGAGTATGGGAAAAAATGAAGCTGTGGCTTTTCCGAGCCAGCTCCTTCCTGGCAGGGTCTTGGACTAACACCAAGCAAAGCAGAATTTTCTGTTTTAATGGGAGCGGCAGCATAGTGGCTCGCCCTTTCCTTTTCTAGCTTGCACCGGTGCCTGCGTTCCTTTACCCTTCTGGCCCTGGGCTGCTGTGCAGCAGGTAGGTTCGGCTTGCCCGCTGACTGCGCAAGCGCGGGACTGCCGGCCTTTGGCTTGCCCTCTTTAGTTATCTCAGCTTCCACCAAACCCCGGTGCAAACCCGGTGCTTGGGCCTCGCTCCTGCGCTTCGGTGTCCCTTTGCACACGGCACTGTCAGAATAGTTCTCTGTCTTGCAGGCAGGAAATGAGAAAGCCATGTTTTAGACCATTCAGGAAGTCATCCAGAGTTATAATGGCCCATTATCTGATGGCCAGAGTTTGCTTAGGCTTTTACTATTTCACTGCGCAATTGAGACCTGGCAACACCACCTATCCCTACCCCACCCCCAACCCGTAGTCCCTGCGTGTGTGCAGATGGAAACCACCCCCTACCCCTGCACCGGGAGTCATGGTCCCATACCTACTTATGAGCAAGGCTCGACATTCAGATTCAGTGTTTCCAAAGGTTTTCAATTTTTATTTTCAATCTTGCCTCCCGAGCCCGTGCTGTCAGCCTCTTTACCCAATTCAGAAATTTCTCAGAGAACTGGCCGACGTCAGCAAAGGTGCTCAGAACACCTGCACATCCCTGGTGGTCTGGTACCTACGATGGTCACTGTTGGAGAGTGGCTCTCAGAGATGTGCATTCTCACCTTGGCCCTGGGAGCCTTCTCTCGCCAAAGCTTGGCCCTCATGCAAAACATTTAAAGCGTGTAGTAAAATGTTTTATTGGCACCAAGGTCTGTGATTCCTAGAAGCCAAGCTAAGCTCCAGCTTTGATGGGAAAACGAGAGCCCGTACTTTCTAGCCCGCCATTTGTGGTGGTGTGACAGGCTGGAAACCTCCCAATTTGGTTTATTCGGATGAACAAGCACTCACCCAGTTACAGCCAGCCTCCCTGGCACATTCCGGTCCAGGGCAGACCTGAGTCACAGCGCCAGAAGTGTCATTGTCCCTGAGAAAGGCTTCTTCCCTGCTTTTTGTGCTTCTTTCCTTAGTGGAAAGACAGTAGAGCTCCCAAGGAAATGGAAAGGGGGAAAATCATTTTATTTTCCAGTCCACGTTCCACTGCAACTTGCAGCTAACCAAAGGTAGGGTGGATTTGGCGAGGACACCTTTGTCCAGAAGACCCCAGGAAGAGTCTACCATCCAGTCGGGGAAAGATGGGTGGGGGTGTTCAGAGGGTATCAGTAGAAGCACATAAGGCTGCCATAGAAATATGCCAGTCTGCAGTCTCCAGGCCTGCATGCGCAGCTCCCTTCTAATGAAGTCCTGGCCACACTTGTTCAGATTACATGAGGGTAATTTCAGAGTAATTTTAAAGTCAACCGCCAGGCATCTGCACTTGTAAATTAAATGCCTGGCACATGATTGTGCTGAGGTAATAGTTCATTACAATACAAATTACAGGGGTGTTCCAGTGGCCATGCGACCTTCGCAGTCATCTTGATTTGGCCTGTGATTACTAAGGGGACCTCCTCCTTCCTGCTAATGGAATTTAGTCATGTTATCAACACCATTGCTAACTATGGTTTCTATTTTTTCTTTTTCTTTTTAATGAAAGGCCTTATGATGAAACTAAAATGTTATCCAGCTCTCTTTCTCTCTGGTCCCTTTGGCTATGAAGCCATCCTGTTCTGCTCTGGAAATTGGCCAACTTGTTTTCCTGGTCCTTCTGTTTTGGTTCTCCCACTCTGCTGGCATTTTCTGCCTCTATTTATTTATTTATTCATTCATTTGGGTGTATCTTATTTACACGACATAAAAATATCCTCTCTTTGTGAAATGTTCAATAATTGCAACAAAAAAAAGGTGTAAAAACTCAAGGAACTCGCCAGGTGAAGGTGGCGCATGCCTTTAGTCCCAGCACTCTGGAGGCAGAGGCAGGCAGATCTCTGTGAGTTCAAGGTCAGCCTGGTCAACAAAATGAGTTCCAAGAGAGCTAGGCCTATACATAGAGAAACTCTGTCTTGAACCTCCCCCCTCATGCCCCCCCCAAAAAACAAAGGAATTCTCTTCCAGAACCTATGTTTCCCACCTGTACTATCAGCATGGGGGAGACACCCTTCCAGATTTTATTCTGCAGACTTTACATAAGAATAGATTCAAATTAAAAATAGATTCGGCTTTAAATATATTTCATTCAAATTTGAGTTTGCATGTTACACGTTGTTAGACACTTATTTTGCAAAAAAAAAAAAAACCTTTAGCTGCGACTTTCCCGACTGCAGTACATGTAATTTGGCTTCCTTTATATATAATGGCTGCCTCATTTTCCACACAGCTGTCACGAACAGGGACTTAGATTGTTCTAGAATTTTTAGCTGGTGCACTGAACACTTTAAGTGGCCCTGTTTGTACAAACCTCTTATGCACACTTAAGTAGGACTTGCAGGGCACACCCAGAAGAGGAGGGGCTGATTAAACAAAATTTTAAATAAAGTTTGCTATAATTTTTGATTGTTCACAGATGCCGTCATATTCACTACTCAGAATCACCATAGTTTTTTTTTTCCTTCAGCACATCTGTCCTAGCATTTCTGAACTACTAGAAGCTAATCTGAAGGAAGATATTGTGCCATTTTATCCTATATATTTCTTATCATGCATCTCACAACACTGATTTTTTGCATGTGATCATAATACCATTATCACACTTTAAAATTGCCACACTTTTCTTGTGTGCTCTTCAGCTCGCCCAGTTCACATGGGCACAGCTGCCTCATAGCATCTCTTTACCCATTTTATTTGAACTGTGATCTCAAAGTTACACACACACCTCACCTTTCTCTGATGTACTGGGCCTAGTGGTTGCCAGCAGCAAAGTGACTGCCCTCTGCTTCCTGAGGTCTCTGCTCCCTGAGGCTTCCTGGCTCTCCAGGCTTCTGTATGTCCTATGACCCACAGCTGCTCAGAGTGTCACATCCATTAGATGTTCTCTGTGAGTTCGACTGCCTCTGGAGTGGTGCTCACTACTTTACATGGCTTCTTGGAATTTACAGACATGTTCAGCTCTGGTAGTAGTGGGTTTATTGTCTTTAAAAGAAACTTTAGATACTTCTAAAACACAAAAATGGCAGCCTAGAGGCAGCCAACTCAGGAAATGCACCTAGAAGCCCTTCCTAGGCACCCAGTCTTTAAGCACACACAGCTTTCTTTGTGTTCAATGTACAGCTTTTCTCGGCTTTTCAGTTTTACTTAATATTCAGGTATAGAAGCCAAATAGAAGGTAAAAATAACACAAAAACACTTAAGATAGTAGAAAGCACATGGATTGCAAAGACCATCATCCCTGGAACTTGAAAGATCATCTAGTTTCTTAAAGTACTCATGATAAACCTGAGCTGAAGGCCAGAGCTTCACCCAGGGACCCAAGATGCAAACTCTGCCAAGTCTTATGTGTTGAGAGTCTTTTGTAACCAATAAAATTTTGTAAATATAGTATTTTAAAAGACTTATTTTACTTTTAATTCTCTACATATGTCTGTCTATGAGTGGATATATATGTATATAGGTGTGTGTGTATATACATATATGTATGTATATGTATGTATATATGTGAGTGCAGCTATCACATAGACATCATTGGATCCCCTGGAGCTGCATTTATAGAGCCTCTGAACATGGCTATGGGACTGAAAGCAATACGCACTCTTGATTGCTGTCCCATCTCTCCAGACCCTAAGTATATCTTTAAAAAAATACACTTTTTTTGTAAAAGACAATTATCCTGGCTAATAGAACGAGGTCAATAAATGGTAAAATGCAGGATAAAGGTCTTTTTTAACTTTAAAAAGTCAAAGACTGTAGTTGGGAATTTTGTAAAACACAGAACATAGCTTGGTCTATAAGATTTTCTTAAATATGAGTTTTTAAAGCACATATGATTTTTCCCAGTGTGATACACTGTTTATCATTTGAGTATAATTTCATCTGACTTCAGCAGCAACTATAGTCTGCCCCTAAAATGCTATGTGGCCCAAGATCAGAAGTTAGTAAATGATAAGGGCTATGCTTTAGCCCCTATCTCTAATTTAAACACCAGTACTATTTCTACATCAGCACACTGGGAGGAAGATGCCTTCAACTCCTCAAGGTGGACCTTCTGTTTTAAAAGCATCAGCAAAATCCAGAAGAGCTGTGTAAACAAATATTTCACCTGTAACAGTCTATTATGAACTAAGGAATGGAAAAAATAACACTGTCTATCTTGAAAGGCCTCGAGATAGTAGATCCTGATGAGGTGTGTGGGCTGAGGAACCGGTGGCAGCCACAGGTGAAGCAAAGGAAGAAAGAGCTCGAGGAGGCAGATGGCTATCTGTGTCTCCTCCTCCCTCCTTTAGCATGCATTCTTCTCTCCTCAGCTGCTATAGAACAGAGCCAAGGAGAGCTGATAAAAATTCCATTCTTAGGGTAACAAAAGTCCCCAAAAATGTTCTTAAATCTGTCCCTGAGTGGTAGCAAGCAGGAGCTATGAAGGTTGCTGCCCTGCAGAGGGCTTGTGTTATAGGCAGGAGTCTCAGCCTCTGAAAGCTGAACACAAAGTGGGGGACATTCTTAGGATAGGCATCCCTTTGCCAAACGGGGTGTGTGTGTGTGTGTGTGTGTGTGCGTGCGCGCATGCACGTGCACATGTGTGCATGTGTGTGTGCGCACATGTGTGTGTGTGTGAGAGAGAGAGAGAGAGAAAGAGAAAGATCTGAGTGTGTGTTCACACACTTGGGTGCAATTAGAATTTGAATAAGTCATTTTAGAAGGTCCTTACTTACTTGAAATCCTCAAACATCATGACTAGGCCAGTCTACCATTTCCTACCCTGCTCTTTTTCCTTAAGAAAATTCGGGTCCCACACTTACTAATTTGCAGAGAGCATTACATGATGCCTCATGTTACCTTGTGCTGCCCCTCCTTCCTACAGTGCTAAAACCAGAAGGCAGAGGGAGATGCATCCTACAGAGTACAATATTGAGAGGTAAAACACCGTTCACCCAATCCTTCTTTTCCACTTGTGCTGGCAATTCCAGTAGTGTTGAGTTCTGCCAGTGCTTCGGAAAGTCCTAGGAGGTGAGATCAGGAAGCTTCCTGTGAAGCTTGACTATGGCCTTGGGCTTTGTGCCACTGTAGCCGCCCCCCCCCATCATGCAGAGCCCTGCAGTTGAAGTATGCCACACTCAGGCTCCAATTTCTTGCTATTTCATAGTGCAGGGTACGTGCAAATCAAATCTTAGCTGAGAGTCCCCTGCTCATAAATTGCACCCACCCACACAAAGGCTCTGCTCTGCATTCCCTACTACTCGCCCCTACTATTGTTCAGGTGAGCTTAGGAGCCGAGTGGTTTCGTCACAGAAAACTCCAGTATGGAAGGACTATATACCATTTTATGGAACTATTCACATTACAATTATGGAAGGTTATATACCATTTTAACAGGTCAAAACAAGCCTGTACTACTAGATGTCACTGAGCACAGTGGCGACAGTCGTCATTGCTGCGCTGGTGTAATTACAGCTGTGTTGTGGCGTCAGCCAAGCCGAGAGGAGACACCAGCAAAATATCTCCAGCAATTTGCAGATGATAAGTGTGGTTTTGATGCTGCTGCTGAAAACTAGTCTGTTTGGAGATTGGGTTTGAGATTGGGGGTTTGGAGGACTTCTGAGGTCTGCGTTTCGAAAAGAGTAACTAACCGGCGGTATTAAGTTCCAGAGTCTGAGAATTTGTCTGTAGAGTGTTCACTTGACTGGTTAACTTTATGTGTGCCATCCTAACCCACTCAGTGTTCTCGCTTGTACCTTTCTATTTTAATCAAAAGAGTGCAATCTTGAAGCTGAGGTGTGGGTCCGTGGTTGCCTACTTGAGATCCTGGGCTTAATCTCCAGACCAGAAAAGCAAAAAGGACTATAACCTAAAGAGAGATTCTGACACTCTTACACAGTCTATCTGTCTCTTGGTTTCCTCAACCAGTATCTAAAGCAGAAGAGATGAGCTAACTGGTCCAGTGATGCCTATAAGTAACCTCCCACATGCTGGCATTGGGGAATTTAATGTGTGTTTTCCAGTATGGTCATTCTCAGATTTTTTCATTGTCCATTGTTTGACTCTTTTTTCTAGGTTTGAAATTATAAAGTCTTTGTGTGTGTGTGTCAGTGTTTCAAAGTGAGATTGGTTTCTATTGGAGTTGCATTGGTAGTCTTAATTCTACCTGTGTTCGGAATCACTTCTCGACTGTCGTGGTGTAAAATTTGCTCTTTGGAAACAGTCTTCTCTGTTTATATCTGTGACCTATACCTAACAGTACTAATAGTTACAAACCAAAGCAATTTTTTTAAAATGCGGTGTTTTCCCCACTTCGAATTTTGGTAGAAACTCTTAGTTGGAGACGAAGGTGGAGGAAATGAGTGAGGTTAGCTGCATATCCTTCCCAGGTGGTACTGTGCTTGGCCATCCTGGGGACTGGAGCAGGGGTGGGAGTGAAGAGGGGTGCTATATTTCCCCCATCTTGTCTTAAAGACTGTGGCAGCTCTCGGAGTTGTCCAGGGCCATGGAGGTGTAGGAGTGCCAATGGACACAGAGCAGCTGGCTTTGTAAAAATATTAGTTCTACTGCGGATGATGGCAAAACCATGTGCGAGGCAGGAAGCATATCCACCAAAAACCTGCAATACAGCTCATGTCAGATATATAAAAAATGAATCCTATTCTGCAGAGCTGAGGATTGGCTCCGTGAAGTCCAGGTTTTCCTATTATGAAGAATCTGTTTATCCTGAAGGGGTGACATCTGGTGATAACATTCCTCCATTTGGAAATGAATCTGTGGAAACAAGTTTCCACTGACTGATGAGGAGAAAAATGAATTGGCTTACCCCAGCATCCAGCTCCTTATCCTCAGGAGAGAGCTCAGTCAGTCATAAGAGGCAGCTGCCTTGCGCAGATGCCAAGCTCATGCGGTTTGCTTTGTCAGCTCTTCCCGAGCGGTGGGTTGCAGGCAGCTATCTGTGTAGGTGCATCCACAGCTGTGGAAGAGTCATTTGAGAGAATGGTACATCCCAGGAGGATGTGCAGCCATCAGGAAGCTTCCAAGGACCGCTACTTTGGTGAGGAGAACCTTTACCCTGGAGACCATAAGTTACAGCGTAGAAAGGAGTAAGATTTGGTAAGGGTTGGCTTTCCACTGAGTATGTACCACAAACAGGGACAGTAATTTGCTCCAAAGCACCCTAATAATTTTTCTTTTATTGTTCTTATATGGTACTTCCGCACTCCCAGGCTTTGCATTCGTGTGGCCATCTTGGATCTGTTTGGAGAAAAGAAGCTGAAAAGAAATGCATAGTGCTTTCGGTGTGTTTCTATCCATCTTAATTGCTATGGGATAACATTTTTCACTGAGGTTTATTTCACAAGATCCTGGAAGATCACAAGATCCTACTCTTTGGCAAGCAAAGAAATTATTTTTGGAAAATGAGAAAAGCCCAAAAGACTCTAGCAGAATCATTTTCAGCCATGTAAAACCGTGATTCATATCGATGGGAATTCATCAGCCTTGGAAGGTGGATGTGAACTGCCCAAAGTAACTGAGAATTTTGAAGGGAACCCATGGTCTCTGCTTTTGCTTCCATCAGCTTGTGGTGGTCTGGAAGAAAGGGGCTAGCTTGTTCTTTTGCGGCTTTCTCCTACATGGAAGACAGTTCTTGAAGTGCTGATTGAGTCACCAGAATGGATGGCATGATCTCCCTAGATGTCTCTGGGCCTTTGGGTGTGTAGGCATGCTAGGACTGTCTTATGCTCTTGGTAACTAGGATTATCCCCTTCCTCAAAAAAAGATGGTTTGATCGTGTCCATTGTGCCTCTTCTCTCCTTGGAAGTTTTTCACTCTGTGGCTTCCATCATGCTTAACAACAGATAAATAAGTTCCAGAGAATGTAGCTGACTAGATTCCTTGAAGAAAGTAGAAAACTGAATGCTGAAATGTGTGTTTAGTTATAGTTACGACTCAATAAATAGTATAGAATGGCAGGCTTACCTCTATGTTTTTATCTCCTTTTTTCTTAATGAGAGAGGGTGAGGGAAGAAGGGAAGGACCAAGGGAGGAACATACAGAGAGAGAAAGGTGGGAACAGGTTGTCTTTGAAGGCAGGCATGGACCCTGAGCTTGTGTCTCTGAGTTTCTCTTTCATTTCTGTGCCCAAGACTAGGTTCCTGACCATAAACTCAGAATTCAGGGTATTTTTAAAAAAAAAATTATTAATTCATTGAAGATGTTATACATTCATACAGCACATTTTGATTGGATAATCTTCTATCACCTCCTTCTATGTTTACCTCCAGTTATGAAAGCTTCAGGCCCCACAAAATGTGGCAGACATTCTGCCCCACAGTGCTATATTTCCTCCTATAGAGATGTTTAGTTGCATGTTCATATCACTTGACCTTTCTCAAATGCAGCCCCCTTTACTCTAAGCAGAGCAAATGCTAGGACTGTTCTGAAGACTGAAGGAAAGCGCTGCATAGCAAATGTTCAGTGATGCTACCAACCGCTGGTATTCTGTCTTACATGTTGGCACACTAAAGAGAGTTCATCACTGAAGCAGTTCAGCACATGCTGAGCTATGCCCCATTCTTTAAGAAAACAGTTGAGTTGCATGCATATCTTCTGGCACAGAGCAGTTGTGGGAGTGGGGCCCAGAACCTCCATTTCCTAATTTGTGCAATGAATCAACACCAACTCAAAGGATAATGTGCGCACACAAAGACACACACAGACATGTGTACACATGAGCACACAGCAGAGACTGGGGTAAAATAATGTTCACTAGCTAAATAGGAGAACGCAAATCCTCAGTCCTCCCTGTTCCTCAATAATGGAAAAACGCAAGCTCAGTTGGAGACCTGATGTGGGATGTCCTTCTGTATGTGTTGCTTTTATTGGTTAATGAATAAAGCTGCTTTGGCCTATGGCAGGGCAGAATATAACCAGGCTGGAAAATATATAGAGAGAGAGTAGGCAGAGTCAAGGATATGCCAAGAGATATATATAGAGAGAGTCAACAGAGTCAATGAGATGTCATGTAGCTGCCAAAGGAGAAAGACGCTACCATAACCTTACCAGTAGGCCATAGCCTCATGGTGATACATATTTTAATAGAAAGGGCTAATTTAAGATATAAGAGCTAGCTAGGAATATGCGTAAGCTATTGGCCAAACAGTGTTGTGATTAATAGAGTTTCTGTGTGATTGCGCAGGTGTAGGCGGCCAGGAAACAAACGAGCAGTCTCCATTTACAAAGACCCACTGAACACCCCAGGGTCCCCAGGTCTACTCACGGCCCCTCCTCATCTCATCCTGTCCTTATGTGAAAATTTTCTCCCTCCCACTGACAGAACTCAAAGTTTTAATTGCCTAGTTACTTTCTTGGGTTCTCGGTAATTAGATAATCTAGAGTCCGGTGGCACAGGCCCGCCCGGTGTATCAATGTGTTCGCAGTTGAATCCACAGCAGCGGTGGACTGAAGTTTAACACATACGGTGGGAATATCCCATTGTTTGTCTATGGAATCTCTGTTTGTTTGTTTGTTTATTGTTTCCTAATAAAAGTAACAGCAAACAATAGGTATTAGGCCTCCTGCTATGTAAAATGTATATGTTCTATTGTCCACCATTTAATGTCTGAGAAGATATGACAGTGGGTGATCTCAGGGACTAGGAAAACCAAAACATTTTCCCACTGTGCTATGAGTAAGTGATGAGGTGTTCCCAGGCCAAGCTGTGCTTCATTAAGCTTCCATGTCCACACTTGCAAAGTGGAAATTTATCGGCTCCCCAGAAACAGAAACCTTCTCTGCAGCTTTCTCTAGTAACATGTCTGTCCCCTGTGGTCTCTAGTCTCCTGGTTGCTTGTGGGGACCCTTGCCACCGGAGACAGGACAAAGCTCTAGGGTACTGCTTTCCCTTCACAACTTCTTCCTGATGTTCTGGAGGTTCTGTCTACATTGGATATCGACCAACACCTCCATGTCCCAAGTGTCATTCGGCCAATGGAATGGAATGAAAGCAATATAATGTTTTCCTCCATTCCTCAGAAAACCTCCATATGCTTGTCTACTGACTCCCTGTCACTTGCTAGGATGATTAAGCCAGGGGAATTGGGCCACATAACTGGGCTCTGTCCTCACTTCCTGCCCCTCCCTTTCCGTCTGACTCCCTTCCCCCTCCACCTCTCTCTCTTTTTAAGTCAACACAATAACTGTACACATTTATAGAGTGCAATGCATATGCACATTGTGTAATGATCAAACCAGGGTAATTATCACATCCAGCACTGCACACATATGCAGTTTCTTTATGGCGGAACGTACAAGATCTACCCTTGTAACTCTTTTATAATATACACTATGTTATTAGTAAAAACGGGCGGCGATGCAGACTGGCAACTGTAGCCAGTCACTGCCTAGTCTCCTCCCCTCCCCCATTTGGCTCCTCCACATCTCTCCTCATCCCTCTCTAGCTGTCCGTTCTGCACGCAATCACTGTTTTTTTTAGATTTCACAAAAAAGTGAAATCGTAAGGTATGTGTCTTTCTGTGTCTGTCCTAAAGCACTGAAATGATGTCCCTAGGTTCAACCTTGTTATGACAGGTTTCACTCATTCTTGTGGCTGAATCATAGTTCATCTTCTACGTGGACCACATTTTCTTTTGCCATTTAACACTTGTGTGGATTACATTCTTGCCTAGTGTCATGCTTAAGCCTAAATCACTGGTTCTAGGATTTTCACAAGAAAAACTGTAAACAGCTGTTCAAACAGGAATATTTCTACGCCACTTCCCAAATCTACTAGCCACGGATGGACAGCCACTTCCCTAAGGCATACTGGCTGTACATAAACCTCCAATGCCATACGATCTGACCCAAGGCCCAGTCTTTCTCACAGGGAGGAGGGGAGGCCAGTTGTGCACTTGCTGCGTGAATAGCATCAAGTGACAACCCTTCCCTACCGCTGCCAGAACTTTTCTTTCCCAGCATTGTTCTACTAGGAAATAATGAAACAAAGCAAATTGGCAACACAGTCAAGTCCATGTCAAAGGGAAAGCAGGTAAGCAAACCACGCCACATTGACAAGAGGCCATTTGTTGTAAGCCTGGTGAAATGAAAGCCCCATTCAGAGGGGCTCACAGTCCTGGCAGGACCTTTTAAGTTGTTATTTCCTGTTAGAAATATCCACATGCCATTTGCATCAGATTTTGTATGCTAAATCCAGGATCCACACCCCCCCACACACATCTGCCTCCATGTACATGGTGAGAGTTACGTGGAAAACTTTGACCCAGTTGATAGGCCCAGTACTTGGTGGCTGGAACAGCTTTTGTGATTTGCCCAACAATGAGTTTTTGCATAGTGGTCTGATTGGTAGCCAAAAAAATGGTTCTTCATGTTCGCCTGAGTATATAAACACCCCTCCCTCTTTTTTTTGCCTCCAGCTCTTGGGTACTCTTGATCCTTCTGCATACTTTAAAAACTTGACATTTATTTTGTGATCTTTCATACTTATGAAATGAGTGTTTATCCCAGAAGAAGTTGAAAAGTATATTTTAAATATATACTAAGCAAATTATCCTTGCCTTCCAACAATAAATACCTACTGTTTATACGCACATACACATGCATTTGTGTATTTCTTTTACAGACTCCACAGTAAATTTTTGTGTGGTGGTGTAGCTGCTAATAGAATAAAGAATCTTTCGTCCCAGGGATCCCTTTAGTTGCATAACATAAGGCAAGGAAAATGAGGATGTTCATAACCTTAGTAGAAACGAAAATGTGCTCTCATTGATTTTCCCCCCAGTACCTACATTGTTCATGTTTCCTTGACTGACAAATCTACAGCCTTCAGCAGGTAGTATTGGGGAAAGAGCTGACTTAATATTTCTTCATATATATGACCTTGCAACAATGAGTAACTGTTTTACCATATTAAATCATACCAATATATGATGGTAACACCATAAAACAAAATATGTCCATCATCTAGGAGAAGTTATTTCACAGAAAAACATTTATTAAAACAAAATTTAGACAGAGGATGTAACTCAGGGGTAGGATGCTTGCCTACTATTGCAAGGCTCTGTGTTCAATCCCCAATACCACAATTAAAAGAGAAAATAAAACATTAAGACATACCGATCAACTGACAAAGTCAAGTGTCTGAAGTGATATTTACTGTTTCCTGGAATCCAAATTTTGTGAGTGAGTACACCTATCTATCATATATGCATAGAAAGAATTCTGAATATATAAGCACTATATGGACATTATTGTTTGTTTTATGTTTTTGTTTCTACTTGATTCTTTACTATCCTGATTTTATTTCAGAGAACATGATGATCCAACAATGTTAAAATAAAATAATTAAATTATCACTCATCACTAAAAACAAGCAAGCACAGACAACCCCGTCCTTCATGCAGAGCCCTTGGGGATTCAAGGATTCAGAGTTTTCATTTATTTTGAAGAGTCAGAAAGTAGTTGAGACAGAAGGTGTATTATTAAGGTATGTGAGCATTAGCTATGAGCCAGTTTACTAAACTCTTCCCTCCCCCAAATCTTCAGATTTCCTCAGTGACGGATAAAGCAAAAGTCCCAGGCAACTTCATGTGGCCAAAGACCATCCAGGAGGTGACAGAGAGGGCAGAGCCTGTTCTGGTAGCTCTTAATAAACTCTGTTTGCATGACTCAAAGAGAGAAAGAAAATCCACTTTGGCCATAATTGTGCGTCCTTTCTCTTGCTTGCTCACATGCCCATGGATCCAGTGTTCTCTGTATAGCTTTGATAGTTTGTTATCCGGAAGTAGGTGGATCATGACCCCATTCCCACCACACTACTGAGCTTCATTTTCCCCTTGTCTCATTAGATTACACAGAAATTTCTGATTATGAAACAGGTGCCAGTATTGAGGCAAGCAGTCACATCTGATTTGTTTTGATTTCGGCCACAGCATGGGTGATGTTCCTAATTGGACATTCTTCTCAGAGCCAAAAGTTACCATGGGGCTCTGGAAGTTGAAGGTCAGAGTGCTAGTGAGCCATGATGATGATGACTGTGTCCTGTGAGTGTTATAATAATCTCTTGACATAGCTAAGTAGCACGTTCAGTCCCAGATGCCAGCAGGAATGCAATGCTGTTGGACAGAGCACTGGGTGCTTTGCTGGGTTTAGGTCCTACTGTCAGGACAGTGGGTTCCACTGCTGCCAACTCAACCCTTGTCAAAGGACTAGCTATGAACAGCTGTGCCTTCTCTCTCAGGGCAGTTTCTTCTCCCCAGGCTACAAGCTGCACTGGTAAGTCCTCACAGGGTGGATAGACAGCATCCTCCTGCTGACAGGCCTGTGTGTTCTCTCTAGGGGGTTTTGGTCCCCACAAAAGCAGGGTATAGAATTCACAGTCTTTCTTTGCGCCTCCTACAAAATGCTCTGACCAGATGTGTTCATAAATAAGGAACAAAAATTCCATTTCTATCAATGTCACCAATGAAGCCTCAAACGAGCTTTAGAATTCAATTTAAAATCTCAGAAATAGAAAGGGCGTGTTCCATGCATGGATGCTTACAAGTGTGACAGGGTGTCTGTCATCTGATGTCTCCTGTTCTTCCTGTTCTTGCAGTCTCTCCTTCCTTTTCTTAGGTAGAGTCCTTCGAAGGTTTAAGGATTTCATTCTGTTTATTTCCATAGTATGTATATGTGGGTGTTTGTGTGTGCAGCCTGACACAGTGTCTGTGAGGTGGTCATAGGACTATCCAGAATTGCTTTTCTTTTCCTATCGTGTGAATCTTAGGGATCAAACTCAAGTCCTCACTCTGCTTTTGTTGCTGTTTGGTTTTTGGGTTTGGGGCTTTTTTCTTTTCTATTTTCTTTTTCTTTCTTTTTTCTTTCCTTTTCTTTCTCTCTCTCTCTTTTGTCCCTTTTCTTTTTTGTTTTTATGAAACAGGGTTTCTCTGTGTAATCATCATAGCTGTTCTGGAACTCTCTTTGTCGACCAGGCTGACCTCAAACTCCCAAGAATCTGCCTGCCTCTGTCTGTCTCTTGAGTGATGGGTTTAAAGGTTTGCCACCACAGCTGGGCAAAGACCTCACTGACAGCAAGCATATTTCTGGAGGAGTTGGGACCACACACACACACACAAACACACACACACACACACGGGGCTCAGGTTATAATCTAGCTTTATTTTATGCTCTCTCTGAGACTCTGGGCTTAGATGCATCATTTTCATGGCACTATTTTCTCATTAGCCTTGGTAACCAATCCAAATGGAGACTAGCATCTGAGAGCCTCTCAAGGATTTCCCCGCAGGAATC
Organism: Ellobius talpinus; assembly: GCA_001685095.1. Lineage (NCBI taxonomy): Eukaryota > Metazoa > Chordata > Mammalia > Rodentia > Cricetidae > Ellobius > Ellobius talpinus. Next base: position 31,643 of record LOJH01002683.1, read on the forward strand.
TCCTCAGAAGAAGCTGCTAATGCCCTTATATCTCAACCTCGTCCCTTCTCAAGACAGTTGATCATGCTCAGAGAGAGAGGTGGAGCTAGGAGTTCACAAACACTCTCACCTAAGCTGCGGGGTGGGGGGGCGCTGACCTACTTTTCCTATTTTAATTATGTCAAGTATTTCACACAGGCAGTAGCTTCCTGGAGGACAGCATGAGCTCATGGTCACGGGGTCGCCCCAGTCACAGTTGTATTATACACACAACAGCAAGCTCTCCCCAACAGCTGTTCTATGTAAACAGCTACATTAGTTACATCTTGGAAGCATCCTTGGGGCCTGGTCCCCTGGGATTGGGTGCAGTCTTTGAGGTGGGCGTCACGGCCCTGAAGAGAGAGAGGCAGGAAGTTCTCTCCTGCCATTCCTTCTGTTGTCTAAATTGTTTTAGAGTCACCACAGCTGTTTACTGCAGAGTAATTGTGTTCATAGCTGCGGTTATGCATGGCCATGAAAGGGGACCTCCACTTCCGCTCTCTCTAGAGCACCATGTGTGAGGACTGATTCGTCCAAGGCCCCACGGTAATCCCCACACTCCCTCCCTGGGAATCTAGCACCACCACCACCTAGGCCAGGAAAGCCAGTCGCCAGGGTGTACTTAACACTGCACCAATCACCTCTTATTTTGGCCTCAGTAACAGCTGAGCTTGAATTAATATATATATATATATCATTATTGTTCCCAGAAGGTGGGGGTGGGGAGGCCAAGAGGCAGGAAGCCCTGAAGTCCATTTGAATACTTCTAATGGCTGGCGACTTGCTATGACCAGATAGGATGCTAACTAACATTTTTCCCAAGATCATTGTTTGCTAAAGGTATCTCCATCTCTGCTAAAGGTATCTACGTCTCTCTGTCACCTTTAGTTTGGACACCCTTATAGCACATAGGCCCACACCTTTGGCTGCTTGCTTAGTCTGAAGACAACCAGTTGTTCTCTTCCTGAGACTGAACACTATTCTCCCTGCAGCCATAGGATCAATACTCTCCATCCCACAAAGTTGCCCCAGGACTGCGAGGAAACCTGCCTGGTTTTCAGGGCAGAGTTATTGGATACTTACAGCCCCGCATCCCGCCTCCTCAGCCCACACCTGCATTAGCGGACTTGTGACCAGAGTGAGCAGCTGTCATCTCCCCCTTTAAAGTCAAGACCAGTTTATCAACACTTCTTCATTCTGACTTCTGAGGTCACCCCAGATTCCGTTTGTCATCCCGCCTCCACACACTGCTTATTGAGATCATCTCCAGCGCTTTATTTACTGAACCTTGATGACAATAGCGACCAAAGTAGAATTCTGTGGCCCGCGCACGATACTTTCTGTATGCACAAGTGAGATCTCTTACCACCCTGCTTTGTTTACCTTGTGGTCGGTCCAGGAAATCCTTTCAGTCACCTCCATTTTCCCTTCCTTATCTGTACCCCCAGGTCCTAGTGGTAGAACCCAGGACCTCACGTGTACTAGAGAAATACTCTCCCAGTGACTCCATAGCCCCAGGTCTCCAGTTTTCCTTTTAAAGTACAATCAAATTAGAAGACTTCCCTAAAAGATTACATCCATATACGCTGGTGTCTTTGGCTAGTACATGACCTGCCTGCCACCTTTGTACTGGTACCTCAAAATGAACCAAGTTAATTAAATAATATAATCTTCACTCACTGTGATTCCTTGTTACACTAATAACTAACCTCTCTTAAATGCATAAGCATCAAGTTATGATAGCTGCTTATATATTTTCTATTTTCCATCACGTAGATATTTATCTGCATAGGCTTACCCTGTTTGAAGATGGGGCAAGTCTGCATATCCGCAAGTCTACAACATTCTGCACATTGAAGGCTTCCCTATCAGCCACTTTGATTCATCTTACTCTCTTTCCGCACAGCTGAAAGCTCTGGAAACACCTGGGGAGGGCAGTAGCTGTGCTACACAGGTGAACATTTTCTTCAGTCCTGGTACAGGTGCTAGTCTGATAATCAACCCTACCCAACTGACATTATAGCCTCAATCTACAACCCTGAAAAGCCTTTTTTCTCCATCCTTCCTACCTTAGGCCAACTTCTCAGGAATGCCCCTCCTCTGACCCTTTCTGCAGGGCTCAGAGTGTTGCTGTCTCTCTCTCCATTCCCCATTCCCACTTGTGACTATCTCTTGTCTTCCCCAAGACAAACCTGGTAAGATACTTCAGGAAGTCTTCCTTTTCCTTGGCAAGGAGGGCTTGCTAGCCACCAGGAGCCCTGAGGCAGCTTACTCCCAGTCTCTATATGTCTGATTATCTTCCCTCAGCCCTCTCTTTGGTCTGCACAGCAGAGGAAAGGGTAACCAAGGTATTGCTGTAAGAAGAATTCACCGAGCAAGTTTAACTGAGCACGAACATTCAACAGGAGCCATTTCTGCTTTTCCTGGGAGCTCAGAGAGTCAAAGAAATACATGGCTAAATAACATAGTATTTTTTCTGTACCAAAAATTCATTACTTCATTATATTACTTAATTTTTGTTTTTCTATGCACAAAGGTAGAGAATCTATGCTCATGTTAAAAAAACAGAAGAATAAAAAACTTGACCTTACTAAAAATACAGCTTACAGAACCCACACTAGCAGGTTGTGTACTTATTCAGAAAACACTTATGTAACATTGAGCAGAGCAGACCACCTGTGGCTAACAACAATAGGAAGCACTAGTTAAATATTTACTATGTTCCAAGTGGGCATTTTCCTATGGACTTTGAATTTTCACTAATAACCCAGTTTACAAAAAGGCATGAGGGTAGTTTACCACAGAAGAACTGGGGCATAGAATAAGCTATTACATTTCCCAAGGCCACAGAGTAAATAGGTTGCCTAAGTGAATGGAAACCCTAGTTCACAGAACTCCAACTTATTTACCCATTGCATGGACACATGGATATCAGCATCTGCAATGGACTCTCAAACAGGTTGGATTGATCCCATTCCCATCACATGTTGCTGATACGTCCTTAGCAAATGAGCTGTCTTGAACCTCCTTTTTTTTCCATCTATGAATTGAAAAAAAAAAAGCTAGGGCCTGTCTTTTGGGTTGCCTTAATGATCCCCAAGGGTATGTATATATGACACTTACTACATAATATTTAGTAACTACACCACAATATATCAGCGATGATGATTATTCTTAATGAAGAAGTGCCAGCGTCACACACCTGATTTGCCTCTCCTCTCTGTGGGACCATTGGTCCTGTCCTACCAAACAAAGATGGCACCAGCAACTCTGAAGGAGCAATGCCTTTCCTTTCCCCACCTAAAAGTGTGTGTTGAGCTAGATGTGGTGACTCACCTCTGTAATTCTAACACTGGGGCAACATAGACAAGAGCATTAGTGTTGGTGTGAGACTAGCCTGAGCTACAAAGTGAGCATAGTGAGTTCTAGGACAGTCTGGGCTACAGAGGGAGACTTTGTCTCAAAAGAAAGTTCACATTAATGATCTTGAATTTTTTTCCCTCTTGCATTCCAGGAAAGGGAGTGTGGGCTATCAATTAGGAAAAGGAGTCTGTGGTCATTCATTGTTTGTACCTTGGCTTGCTTTGATACAATACATATCCACTTCATTGAGAAAGTTGTTTAAATCAAATGAAAAAGTAAACTAATAAACTTTTCAGTGATGGAAATGTTCAGTTGGATCCCC
>LOJH01002684.1:2404-24063 GCA_001685095.1 Ellobius talpinus
AGAGAGAGAGAGAGAGAGGTGGAAGAGAGAGGGAGGGAGGAGGGGAGGAGAGAGTTAAATTCAAATCCAGAGTCTGGATTAGTGCCCAGATAGAAGTTGGACTCATTCACTAAGAAAAGGAATGTAGGGAGAGGATTGTGTTTCATGACTACAGTGGGTGGCAGCCAGGCAAATGTTGGGTTCAAGTTTGGGCACGTTGAATATGAGCTGTTTGTGGGGTGTGGAAGTGGCTATATCCTTTGGCTAGTTAGATTCTCAGGATGGTCAGGCAGGAGAAAGCCTTGGGCCCTTGATGACTACAGTAGAAAGACTCGTAAGCGGTCAGCGAAGGTTTGCCTGCTTATGAGATGGCAGACAGGAGAAGGGAAAGGGAGGGAGCCAAATCCTAGAAACATCAAGATTTAAGGAGTGAGGAGGGCAGGGGCAGGTGGAGGCGGGCAATGGGAAATGTCAAGGAGGAGGTGAGCTCTCCTCACAGAGCAGTGTCACCGTGGCAAGGCTGACTCCCACGGAATGTGTGTTGTGTACATTTGACAGCGGCTGGGGCTTAAGATAAGGGATTCTGTTGTTAAAGAGAGAATGGGAGGCCACAGGGAGGTCATTTCAGGGAGGATGCTGCCTGGCCATTTCTTTTTAAAGCAAATGTTTGAATTGGTGTTTCCGTTATCCTCCCAACCCTCTCTCTCTCTTGATCTTACTCTCTTTCTCCACTGCTCCAGGCTGATCCCCCCGCCCAGTTTCTCTAGCACTCTGATAAGGAGTGTGCCAGTCTGTAAGCCCTCCCTCAGATTCTAAGTGGAAGGCAAGGAGCTTGCCTGGCTCTGGGGAAGGGAGAAAGGATGCCAGCATTAGCAGCAGGGACATGAACATCCATTCCAAGCAGAAGAGACATGTAAGAAGCCAAACTGTGAGACACAGACACCAAAGAGATGGATTTTCAACTCAGGCATTGTTTTTGGTCAGGCCTTATTCCTAAATGAGTAAGGGTATATGGGAAAATGCTGTCTAGTGAACAAAAGTCCACCCCACAGGAGCATTAAAAAGAAATGGATATCATGGGTGACTTCAGTGAAAATTCCTGCAGCATACCCTTTTCAGAAACACAGGGATGAGAAAAACCTGCTTAAAATAATACTGTGCTTGATCACGACAACCAAAGACATTTCAAAGCACCGGGATTGGGTCCAATCATTTGTTAGATTAAGGTCGCATACGGGAATTGCTTTTGACCTGACAGTTTTATGCTCCTGAATCAGAAAGACTAGTGGGGCTTGATCTGTGGATGCCTTTTACAGTGTATTTTCAAACCTATCATTTTCTCCATCAAAGAAAACATAGTCAGAACTCAAAAAGATATACAGCCAGAGGGAGGGAACAATTTGACAACCCTTGATCCATCTCTGCATCAATTCAGACCAATCCCCATTATCTGAGCTCACCTAGATATTACATATCATTTCATTCTTGCTTTTCATATTTTTAAATTTTCAATATCATTTAGTAACATTATTTCCCCCGTGAGAACGAGTGCTACAGGTGCCTTTTTCTTCACTGCCTTTGGCAATAGGAGAAAAGTTTTTTTTTTCTCCAAATGACCTTTACCCATTCCTAGCAAATTCCTAGCTTTATGACAGGTGCCCATACGGTCCCAGGCAGACACAATTTATCTTTGCGCGCCGCTTCTCTGTGTGCACACAGAGCGTTCTTCCCTCCCATTGTTTGACTTCCTTTAACTCAGCTCTGATCTCTCTAATCACAGTTTGGAATCCACCTGAATTTTCCAGCTGCGGCCACTGAAAAAGCTGACATCGAGTCACTGAGACCCAGCGCTGAAAAGGAAATGGCCCCTCTTTATTGGCGGGCACATGAAAAGACATTGAATGGGAGGATTCCTTAAGCAAGATGCTGCATGCATGTAACCTCTACGTCCTTGAGGATGACACTGCCTCATATGCTGGCCATCTCCTCCATAATTAAAGGCACAGCTTTGAAAGGGAATAGACGTGCTTGATTTTCACAGGAAAGCATCATTATTCCGGCCCTCCAGAGCACACAGTTTTGTATGCCCACTAGCAGAAGCATGGGGACTGCTCATGCAAATCTGTCAGTAGGCTGAGGGGAGTTCTTGGCTTTCTAGCCACATTCTTGCATGAGGGAGAAAAATCTAATTTCATACAATTTGTTTCTTATAGTTCCTATAGCAATAATTTCCTACCTCGGGGTTCTATTACTTGAGTCCTTATAAATGCTGCTTATGAGACAAAAGACCCCTGTGTGGAAGGTGAGAGAGGAGCACCAGTCGTCTGCTGGGAAAGATTTACTCAATGGTTAGTAAGTGATCTTCCTATGTACTACGGAGCGGTCCTTCTTAGATTTTTCTGTTGCTGAGATCCCAAAACAACTTAGGGCAGGTAAGGGCTCACTCAACTCCTAATTCCGGGTGGCAGTTCACCCCCAAGGAAAGTCAGGGCAGGGATTTGAAGACAAGGCTGCTTACTATCCCACAGAGCATCCCCTCCAGTGAAGGAATTAAATTCACAGAGTGGACAAGAACTACAAAGACTGCTGCTTGCTAACTGGGTTACTGATTGATTGCCTTATACTCTGCTTTCTCATAGTCCAGGACCATCGGCAGACGTTGGTCAAGATAGTCCCCCACAGACATGCCTATGGCAATCTGATCTAGCCCACCAACTCTTTAATTGAGGTTTTTCTCTCAAATGATTCTAGGATATGGCAAGTTGACATTTAAAACTAACTGCACAGAAATCATGTAGGTATACAGTACTTGGGTGTGACCTTGAACGATAAAGGCAAAACAGAGCTCAGGCATTTCCAGATGTGGGTCTTAAGATCTGGTTTCTGCTTAGAACTCAGAGCACCAGAATCTGCTGTCTTCAGGTCTTCAGGAAGTGTCCTTGAAGCCTCCAGTCTTTGGCACTGGAGTCTGTGTACACCTCTCTGCTTTTCTGGAAGCAGCTGGGCCGAAGAGCTGAGTTTGTCAAGTGTGCTCTTATTTTCCCTCAAATGTCAACAGGAGTATTGTACTGAGACCATCACAGCCTACGGGATACAGATACTGTCCTAGCTTTTCCGCTCCTTCTGCTGTGTGGCAAAACACCTTTAAAAAGCAGTTAGAAGGTACAGAGGAGGTCATGGGGACATGGTGGTGGGCAGAGTAGAGGCAGCAGGACTTCAAGCCGCTCTTACATTGCATTTGCAATCAGGAAGCAGAGGGAGAGAGGAATGCGTACACGTTTACTTCTGCTTTATTCAGCCCAGGATCCCCTGCCTGGAAAATGTTCCCACCCATAGCTAAGGTGGGTCTTCCCACATCAATCCATGTGGTAAAGATAATCCCACACAAGCTTGCTCAGGGGCGCATGGAGAGCCTGTGAAATTGACAGTTAACACTCTCACGGGTAGTGAACATGATACAGGGGCCAACCCGAAGGGGCAAAGACCCTTCCCGCCCTGACCTGAACGTACTTCCTAGGCATCAGGGAGCTCTGATCTTCACTTTGCCACCCCGCCCCCTTCATCACGTGTGAGACGTGTGTGTACTCGCCAGCCCTTCCTCCTGTAATCTTAGCAGACTGAGAGAATAGCCAGCTATGGATTCCCAAAGCTGGTCTGACTCACTGTTTTTGGTAACATAAGGCACATCCTTGGCCTAATGGAAAAGTGAGTGTTCTTTGAACAAAAAGAGAGCCAAGAGCAAACGTGTCAGAGCCAGTGGGTCAGCTGCCGAGGAAAACGCTGTCACGTTCCTCTGTGGGTTTGTCAGCAGGGAAAGCAAGCTCTGTGTTCTGCACTGTGGGCCCACTCTGTGTTTGAATCATGGAAAATCAGACAGCAACACAAACATGCAGAAATAGGTTTGTGCTCTTCTTTTTATGAACAATCTGAGTCTTGACTGCCTTTTTGCAGTGCAAAATGAAGCGTGGGGTTTCTGGCAGATGAAGGAGGAGGAGGGAAAAAGAAAAAGTACTGGGGCACATTGGGAAAGTTCCTTAAAAGAAAAAGAAAAAAGATGCGCTTCCTCATCTCTTTCTTCATGACAAGCAAGAGGCGCTCATGTCTAATCACGCTGTTCAAAGCCAAACCTTCCAAACCTTCCATGGCAAGAATTCTACCACCCGCATTGCTTATTGTAGACCACTAGTTACTTTGAGTCTGTATTTTAACATTACATCCTTGAATCCCTAAACCCATAAGAAGACATATCAGCTTATTTACTATGAGGATCTCATTATATCATGCAAAAGCCCCAATTCTGATGAAATTATTTCCCCTTCAACTTAACTTTTGTTTTAATCTCCTGCCAGCTTTCTTGAAGCATGTTTGCTGCGAAGTTATAACATAATTTTAGACTGAGTCACTCAGGTACACCAGACAACCCTAACTAATGCTATTCCTAATGTGTCCAACCCCACAGAGAGGCAGAAGTACACAGCATTGCATTGTGGGAAACTCAAGGCCTCTTGTGAAGTTCTGACTGGGGATCCGAGGCAGGAGGGGGCGCCTGGGTTCACAGGTCACTGTAGACCAGAGCTGGACGTTTTATTGAAGAGAGGCAATGAGGTAGAAGTAAGGACATTTACTTAACTACATGCCTTCAAACACGCTATCCAGATGGGCAATGTCACCTCAGTGAATCTGGCCAGCACAAGCCTCCTACAGACACTGAGTATCTACGTGTTAGGCTCTACCTTACACAGAAGAGATTTTGTTCTCATCAACAAGACATGGTTGTAGCATCTGAGGATAACCATGGATGGATACAAAATTGCTTAGAAGTGGTCAGTTCTTGGGAGACCTACAGGTAAGGGGAGAGGTTGCTGAGTTTAATGGGGTGGTCAGGAAAGCCTTCTCACAGGCTGGGATCTGGAAGCAGATGTCCGCCTGAGAAGAGGGTGACTACAAGCCTTTCAGGGTGCAGGGGCAGGGGGCCTGGAGAGATGGAGTGGCTCAAGGTTTCTGATCCTGGGTTCTGGTGTCTACTGGCATGGCATTTATACAGGACTCTGTAGACACTGACTTTGATGCGCCCTAATGCTTAGGCCCTGGGCAGGGAGGGTCTCCAAAGCTTGGCTGGCCATTCTTTCCCCAAGTCTGAGTTTAGGAAATCAGGTACTCCATGAGGTTCCAGTGCTGTGATCCAGATGTCCGAGTGGCACCAGTGTCTGGAAACAGCATCTGCTTTCCTCCCTGGAGGTCGACAGTGCTTTGTCTCTCTTTGTGCTGCTATAAGAGTGAGTGAGAACATCTGTCTGTATCCACATGCTTTCTAGTCCTGGTCAGACTCTCACTATATGAGCATACCTTTTTTGACTGGGTCAGTTCCTGAAAGCCACTGGAGATACTGTATATGCCACCCTCTGGGGACGAAAAGCCAGGGATGGCAGTCAGTCATGCTGAAGAACCATTGCAAAAACATGATACTGATTCACTTAGTCTCCTCTGAACTGGAGCAGGACCCTGCCAGCCATAGCACAGTGTACCTTTTCTGTGTTCCATGCTGCCCTGACAACATGGCAAGTAGGAGGTCCTGGCTTCTGTGTAATTTGGAGACAGGTTTTCTGCTCAACTGCTAAGCTTTCTGGTATTCAGCCATGGGGACATACGGTACCAAACTCTCAGAAGCTGTAGGATTGGGAGGAAGAAGCTGGAAAAATAAAGCAGGTTTCCAAACTGCTTTACCAAACAACTGACTCCTCCAGTTTGAATGCATTCGCCTCAGTGGGGTGTGGTACTCATCCTTAGGCATGGCAAAGAGAAAGAGGGTTTCAGTGTTCAGGTAATCATCAACAGGTCTGTCCAACAATGGATATTTTGAGTGCCTACTAAATACAAAGTACTGTGGTATCCAATACGAGAAACACAGAGAAATAAACGAGAGCACATTAAAACAACAATCAAGCAAGAGCTAACATTACTTTTAGAGAACAAAGACAAAGGTATAAGCAAGCAGTTAATAAGCAATAATAATTAGAGATGGATTGAACTGATGGCCATTCATTGAGGTATCTGTGTGAACTGGATTGGACCCAAAGGGTGAGGTCTAACCTTTATGGATGGATCACACATGAGCAATTTAGGGTAAATTTTAAGTAAGACAAGATGTGAGAGTTTAGCATTCCTAAGGGAAAAGAGCTCAGAGAAAATGTGGGAAAAGGGAAAAAGAGCATCCGTGAGTAGTGGATTCAAGGCTAGCTTTGCAAGTTCCCTGATTGGGCAGGTTTTCACGGCCTGGCCACGGTTTAGCAAGGCCCCCAGAGCACGTTATACTACTGAAGCATCTTCAGTAAGGGCCTGAGCCAAGGGAGGAGAGTGGAGGTATGCACCAAAACTACAGAATTAAAGAAACAATGGTACTGACTGTCTCATCATTGCCTTGGTATTGTGTCATTAAAGAAGCAATGGTACTGTCTGTCTCATCATTGCCTTGGCATTGTGTCATTAAAGAAGCAATGGTACTGTCTGTCTCATCATTGCCTTGGCATTGTGTCACCCTTCATATACAGGAAACTAAGAGCCTTAGGACGAAAATGGTTTGAAATCTTCCAGAAGCCCACCACACCCTACTGCCCAGAACTATCTTTAATCCAAAATGGATAGACTCTGTGATCAATGAGCAACAGTAGTTATAATAAAAAGTCTGGATAAGACCTAAGGAGTAGTTTAGCCTAGGATGTCTGTCACCTTTTGCCGGGTAAATCTATCCATCCCAGAGAGACTTCCATTGTCTTCTGGAGTTCCTATGGCTCAAAGGCTTCTACACTAACCTCATTATGCCAAGAAATAACTGTGATGGCTAAGAACTGCCAATCTGTTAATTCAACCAACGTCTGTGAAACCTGGAACTGTGAGGCTCTCTCTGTCGTAACAATGTACAGTTGAGCTATGGAGGCTCCTCAAATTCAAGAGAAGGCAAGCATCCATCCCGTGATAATGGACAAGGCTGTGAACAAGGGGTTTAGGAGAGTACACTACACTAGATACTTCACGAAGGCAGAGGCTGACTTTTCCAGCTTTAAGCTCTGAATTTAACACACTGCCTAGAATATGGAATAATTCCTTAAGAGTGGCTTGTGAGCCAGCCTACGCCTTTAATCCTAGCACTTGGGAGCTGACACAGGCGGATCTCTAGGTTTGAGATTCTGTTCTACAGAAAGAGTTCAAGGACAGCCCCAGGCTACACAGAGAAACTCTCTCTAGAAAAACAACAAACAAAAATCAAAAACAAACTAACAACAAAACAAGAAAAAAAAGACAGAGAAAGAGAAAGAGAAAGAAAGGTTTGTTATACCATGGAAGACATTCAAAGCCTGAAAAGAATATGGTGCAGGGGTATGCTCACAAGGAGCCAGGCAAGACAGTGTTTGAGGTTTGCTGTGGGTCTGAAATGAAGATGTCAAGGGTGGTGCAGTCAAACGTCCTTCTTTCTACATGGGTCTGGCTGGAGGTAAGTATGTCTGATCCGATGCATTTCTGTCATATTTCTGTGTGATCAAGCTGAGCAGAAGAGTTGATGTTCTTCTGATTTGCCTCTTTCAGGTGACAAATTTGCCTTTTCTTTTTTAATAGTTTCTCCACATTTAAAAGATTATAGAACTCTTTATCATTCTAATAACTTAAGGAAAGATTAATTTGTGTGTGCTTCTGTTTGTCTCTGTGGCAGTATGTGGACATGAATGCAGGTGCCAGAGGAGACCAGAAGAGGACATTAGATCTCCTGAAGGTGGGGTTACAGAAAGTGCAAGCTGCCATGCAGGATTCTGGGGACTGAACTTGGGTCTTCTGCAAGAGCTTTAAGTGCTGAGTCATCCCTCCAGCCCTTCTCTTGGCCCTTGTACCATAAGAAACCACTCTCATGCCCTTTGCCATACTGACTCCCACACTGTCCTGGGGTGTGGGTCAGGACAAAAGAGTATTTCCTAGGCTGGGTGTGGTGAGCACTTGAGGGCTGAAGCATGGAGATCTCAAACCCTTGGACACAGGAACCCAGTCTTACAATGAAAGAGTAAGAAATAAAAGGAAAAGACAGAAATGCTCCAATCTTGAAGGGAAGAAGAGCCAGGTCCTGGTCATGTTGTCAGAGCGTGAATCCTTGACTCTGGGAAGATGATGCTTTCACTAGCAGAGGAGACTGCAGGTGTGGCTTGGGTAGGCTGTGGAAAGGAGGGGGTTGCCTCAGTTTTCCTGGGTGGAACTGATACAGTCACAAAGTCCTTAGATGTGGAAGCGGGCTGCAAGAGAGGCACAGTGAGGTGTGCTGATTCTGAATATGGCAGGGACGGACGCCAAGAAGGGCAGGCAGCCAGTGAGAGCGGAAAAAGACCCAGGGACAGATGCCCTCCTAAATCCACCTGAAAGAAAGCAGCCTGCCAACATATTACTGGTAGCTCAGTTACACAGCTATAAGTCAATCACTTGCTAAAAGCCTCATATCAACCAGGTCTGAAGGCTGGACTCAGAATCCAGGAAAGTCAGGTACTAGTGGGCAGTGAGCTTTTTCTTGTTTTCACCATTTACTTGGCTTGTTTTGACAGAGTTCCTCTGTGCAGCATAGGCTTGGCTTGAACTGAGGACCACCTGCCTCAAGATTCCCCCAGTGCTGGGACCACAGGCACTGCCAGCATGCCTAGCCCAGTTGGGTCTTTCTCAGGATGGACCCCTTTTGCTGAAACTTACTCGTGTCCTACACACACTCCCGTCTCTGTTACAGGACCCTGTGCACTTCCTTCAAGTCCACTACAACCTGAAACGCTGTCATTTATCTATCAGTTACATCCGTTCTCACCAGAATGCAAGTTCTTTGAGAAGACACAGCCTGAATGTGATCGCCATGCAGTCCCTACTGCTTATAACACCGCCTGGCAAACAGAAAGTGTCCCGATTTTCCCAAAGACTCCCACCTTCTGAGGATACTGCAGCTGAGTGAAACCAGAGATGCTGGTCGAGTGTCTGTGCAGAACTTAAAGACTGGATGGAAGATGGAAGAGAAAAGGCTGCACCAGTCCCCAACACGGTTTCTTCTCCCTGGCTTCAGTGTGAAGCTGGAAGCCCAGGTCCCTGCAGAGTCCATCACCTAGATATCTGACTCCTCCTGTCTCCGTTTCAACAAGCCTGCCTCCCGGCCCCTTAAGCACTTTGTTTCCATTCTGCATCTAATTGCTTTTGGATAATTATATCATTAACTTTTTGTAATGAATAATAAAAAATAAATCACATTTGCGGGAAGCTGTGAAGCGAGATGCCCGAGCGAGTAATTTTCAGCTCCTTTCCTTCCTCTTTGTCCTCACTCCTGCCTTCCTGCAGCCCTCAGAGTTAGAACGCCCGCCAAGTGGGGACACAGAACATGGATATTTAAAGTGTCCCTGGGTGACAATGATCAGTGAGGTTTGGATCAGGATCCGCAGAGACTGACAGAGAAGTTGGACGGTGAGTGTAGACAAACTACAGAGCACTCATGCTGACTTAGCGCCTGCCTCTGAACTGCTCAAGGGAGAGAGCATCCTCTCTTCAGTAACTCTAGCACTGCTGCTGTGACTTAGAATCCACGAGATGGGAAGAGACACCCAGGAGGTGGCTGCCGGAGTCAGGAGAGAGGGAAGGAGCGCGAGGATGCCAATCTAGATCTCAGACCAATTTCTGGAAGGAGCAAGTAAAAAGAAAGGTTCCCACAGCTCTGTGTCACCCTGGACCCAAATCACAGGTCCCTCTACACTAGCTTTGTAGAGACCCCAAGTCCTCTTTAGGGTCCTGGGACAGGCCGCCTTCCCAAATTGCCCCCAGATCATGAGAGAATCATATCCCCTGAGCATGGAAGGGAGCCTCAGGGGTTGCAGGGTTTGACCAGAAATGAGCAGGCTTCAGGGGCATCAGCATGCTTGCAGTGTGTTTCTGATGATGCACAGGGAATGATCAATACCCTATCAATTATGAATTGAACTCCCTGCCACAAGGCAAACCATTAACAGTTTTCCTTTATGAATGGGAAAGAAGACCTCGGGCTAGAGTGGGACGTATTGCTAGCTGAGGGTAAAAGCACATAGCGGGCACATATGCAGGTGTGTTGTATGAAATTCTTGTGAAAATGTTCTAAAGAAGCATTGCCTTATCTTTTTGTCTTACTTCAAGTCCAAATTTCAGCCTCTCACATAGTGTCTTGTCATTCATAATGTGCTCATCCAGCTTAATTATGATGGCGGCCTTCACTTTACACACTGAGGATTCTTCAGAAAAGACACAGAAGAAAGAAGGGAAGCTGAGGCACCCTTTGCCTTGTGCTCATTTCATATTTACATCTGTAAAGCATTTGACTGACTTGAAAGTGATCCATCCATCTGCAGAAACTACTGCCCTGGGGCCCATCTGGACAAGCATGGCATTTCTACAGACATGGGCACAGCCTTGCTTTGACCTCCGACTTATCCATCTTTCTGCATTCTAAGATGCAATTCTCTACCAAAGAGGAAGAAAACCTATGGGGCTTCTGCTCTTCCTCTTTCGTTCTCTTTGTTCTGCAGTCAATGCTTAACTCAACCCGAGTGTCCTCAGCTTCTAGAAGCAGCTTGAAAAGGGAGAGAAGCAAACGAGACCAAGAAGATGGCCACATGAGAAAGGATGTCGGTCAAACTCAGACCCTTGTGGGTTGATAGGTGTGAGTTTTGTTTTCTTTGCAAAGAAAATATAAGCATTCAGTTCTAAGAACCCTATCTCCCAGACTTCAGTAAACCATCACATATGTAGGCTTGATTTCTCACAAAGGATCCTGTGAAATCCAAGACAGCAAATTGGAATTCTCGCAGCGCCAAGGGAAAGCACACCCAGGTTCCAGCTAGAAGGAAAAAGGCCAGTTATTCTGTTCTTTGCACGCTCACACTCAGAAAGCCCCGAGTCAGTGAAATGCGAGCCACGTCAGCCAGGGCAGGGGAACCAGAGCTTCAGACTTGCATTATGCATAGTGAGACCCACCATGGCATGGCAGCAGGCAGAGCAGGGCCTACAGCCACTCACTGGCCTGCCGGGCGTGATGAGCGAGAACTTCTGAACCAGGTCACTCAGAGACCTGAGCTGACCCACAGACTAGCTGAATTCATCCTTTCAAAATCACTCACTGCTAAGGAGCTTGCCTTCTATTCTTGGGCACATGCGTGCACAAGGATAATCAAGGAAGATTTTGATGTCCAAGATGGTGAGATGCCCATTTCTGACTTTCATGCTCTCTTACTGACCTCAAGGCTAGAAGTAAACCCGCTCTGGGTTCACTCCCTCCATGCCCGCGGCAGTAGTTGTCCTCAGCTTCCAAGCCTCCCCATGAGTCAGGCACAGCTGCATCACCCAGAGGCACTAAGAGAGTTTGCCTGAGTGCTATACATGTTCAGGGGACACGGAAAGTCTTCTCCTGGTGACCATGTGTCTGCTAGCCTCTGTACTTGGCTGAGCTCCTCTGGGTCTGGGTGTTCCTCATGCCCTCAGTACCTCACACATTTCCTGGTAAAAGTAAGAGTTTAGCAATGTTCTGCAAACAAGGAGCAGAATTTACCACTTGGCCGGGACATTTTAAGTATCCCACATCTGCCTAGTTTTGTGACTATGGCGGTACCTCCTTATTGTTTATGACTTCTATCCTGTAGAGGGGAGACGGATTTGATATTATGTCATTGATATCAGAATTGGTCCATAGTAAGGCTTGTAAGGGCGACTCAGGATTCTCTTCGGAACCACTAGGTGGTAAAGCGCAGGTGAGGAAGAGTCACTGTGACCTTTATGAACAAGAAACTTATCTGTGCTGAGGAGCAGTGTGTAAACCTGGGGAAGGAATGGAGGATATCCCAGGCTTCACAGGCAGACACAGATTAGGAGTAATCTCACCAAGTGTCACAATTCAGATGTGACTGCAGTAATTCTGGAGGTCACTGATTTCTTCCCCATCCAAGGTCAAGTAACCACCTTCCTGTCCCCCAGGCCCTGTATTCCTGTGCTGCCCCTGAGCTAGGATGGGAGACAGGCCTGTCTCTGTCCTTGGGTGAAGGAGGAGTGTATAAACCAGTAAGCACGCTGTAGGGGACTCCACACAGGATCGCCTTAGAAGACTGGAAAGAAAACCCAACCTTGGCTTTGTCCTCATCTCCCAGGGAATGAACCCTAGGTTGTTCATCCAGGAAACGTTCATCAGAACACCTGCTTTACTCGGCACATATGGCTAGGCTGTTTTACATGTTTACTGAGAATGTTTTGGGGCAAAAGTCTTAAGAGGTGGAAATCTGCCTGCCACCCACGAGAGTCCATTTCCTTTCCCTTCATCACCATCATTCTTGTCCAAACTCCGAAAGCAGGGAGGGAAGGGGGAGGAGGAGACAGAAAGAGAGAGTGTGAGCACACGTGTGTGCACACACACTGGTAGGACATGATACAAAGGGAGGTAAAAGGTCACAGGTCACAGAGGGTCATGAAGCACCAGAAACTCCACGCAGGACTCCTCATGTCGACTAGAAGTCACTGAAGTGTCCAGTTTTCTCAGAAACTCTCGGTGTTGGGCTTCTTTCCCTTCTCTAGTTCCTGGAAGAACAGGTGATGGGGGAGTTAACCAGCACCTTTAGCCCCTTTCACAAGAGTCCTATCTTCTTATTTTATTAATGCCTCTTGATGAAGCATTCTGCTTGAGGCCATTAAGCTACCACTTAGGAAATGATGGTCTCTAGCTTTGCTGAAGGGGGATAATGAGTTGCCCTTAAATGACCTTGAAAGTTAACTCTTCATACAGATTCCTAGACACAGAGTCAGGGAAGTGACTAAGCAGAGAGGATCAGGGACGAGCCCAGACAGACTTCATGGTTATTTGAGAGAAAGTCCCTCACTTGTGTATGGTGACCATCAGGTGGTGAAGTCTCGGCCTCACTATGGAAAGCACGTGTATCTCAGGTCATCTTGCCATCTCCAAACCTGCCTCTTGGGCATTGTTAAGGGAAGGGACAGGACAAGAGATGACAACTGGGCATGATGGGTGACTGTGACCAGGGAATGCTCTGACCCTAACTGGACCAATGTATCCACTTTCCAGACCATGTCTGCAGGTAGGGAGGCAAGTTCTATAAATCTATGCTGGGCTGTCACTCACATGAAAAAGATCTTAAGTGCATGGATGTGCTTTGCCTGCTCTGCGTGTCAGGAGCAGTTTGTGTTATTTATGCCCCCAGCAGCTCTTAGCACGTCACTAGTGGTGAAACTTGATGCAGTGTATGAAGGTCCTCCGGAGAAGACCTCGCCTATACATAGCCCAGAATGGCTTTTTGTACCGCATTAGACCCACTAATAATACCAGTCCCTGGAGCTGGAGTCACTGGTGGGTATAAGCCCCCAGTGTGGGTGCTGAGGGTAGAATTTGGGCTCTAGGCAAGAGCAGCATGCACTTCTAACTACTGAGCCATGTGTCTAGGCATGAGATTTTGTTTTAGAACGAAAATTAAAGATGGCTTCAGACAGAATATTGTGTTTGAGTGAGACCAGAGATGAGAAGGACAAGCATTTCAAATGGGCTAGAATAAAATCAATCTAAATAGATATTAACTCACTAATCATCATGGAGCATGTCTCGTGGTCAGGGTGCCCTGGACGCAGTGTGAAGAGCATAGACCAGACATGGTTCCTCCACTAAGAGCTAAAGGTCTCATTATGGTACATTCGGTATGGAATCAGCATTGCTGCAAAGTCATAGCTGCCAGTGTTTGAGGAAGCAATCGAGTCTGTGCTTTTGGAAGAACCTCCCTGGAAAGATGCCATTCCAATGGAGCCTGAAGGATTCCAACACGTGAGATGGATGAAGAATAGATCAGGGTAAAGGATGGACACCAGCAAACTCATGAAGGAGCACAGGCCCTGAGATTCTGTGAGGATCAGTGAGATGGGATTACAGTGTATGGCTTTTACACCGTAGGGCGAGATTGGCAAAGAGATGACCACACCTAAACACCAGTGACATTCTGTGGAGGCTGAAGAGCTGCTGTGAAGCTACTGAGCTTGGCAAGGGTGTGTGAGGGCACGGACTTCCGCTCTAGCAGAAGGTGGATGAAGGCAAAGGCTGGGGCAGTACAGGCAGCTGGTCACGGCAGGCTTGGTGGCTGTGGCTACTCACAGCGCATGTCCTAGCCTTACTCCATGTCCCCATCTGCAAAGGAGGGGTTGTAACTGCCATCTACTCACTCTTTTACCAAGTTAGCCCTGACAGGTACCAAGAGCTGCTGGGCAAAATTGTCTAAATGGTGGCACTTGGTTTCTCTTTATCTGTCTAAAGTTTAAAAAGGTGAAGGGTTTTGAACAGTACACAGAAATTTATGCTAACAGGTCAAACAGCCTACATGTTAAGGCCCTAGGTCTCCCTGTGTGGTGCCATTTTGGTGACTGCCCTGTGAACAGAAAGTCTCCTCTGTAGGTAGAGTCATCCACTTCTGTTGAACTACTTATTAACGGGAGCCGGTGGGCTGGCATTGTTTTCATGTGGGCTTTGCATGGCATGTTCATAGCTGAGATGGAAAGTTGCCATAGTTACCTGGGCAAACTCTTAAACAGAGCAATCACTGCTGAAATCTCTCTACCAAGGTCAACTAGACATTTCCAATCACTGCCAAACAATTTGCTGCCCAGTGAAAGTTAATGAAATTACTCAAAGAAGTTGAAAATCAGGTTAATGTGGACACATGGGGAGTATATTTATGTAACCTGCCATTCGCGAATGGATGCTACCCACGGAAAACTCGGCAATATGAGAAGGCATCTGGAGGGAAGGTTTGGAGTAGCGGCATGTTTGGGGCCTGGCGCCAACTGCCGCCTTCCAATCAAGCCCATCGTTAACAGCTTCTGTGGAGCTGTTCCTCCTCCAGGGGCTGTAAAAGCAGACCAAGCCTTCCTCAATATAAACTTCCTTTTTCGGTCAACTGTTCTTGCTGACTTCCCATCTTATGGACCCCGTGTTTCCACTGCAAGCATTTATCCTGAGAGCAGTGCAGGCCACTTGCATTAGAGTAGTTCAGGATTAGGGAGAAGGCAGACATTATCACATGACGTCAGCCTTAGCTGACCAGACTTTGATCCAGCAGGTGTGGGGTGAGGCAGCTAGGCTGATTCTAAAGCTTCCACGGGCTTTCCCAACTGCTGGCCCACAGATCGTGCCCTGAACAGCCAAGTCCTAGTTGATCTCATTTGTCTGCTGGAATCCCCATTCATACCACTCTTGCCTGTGCTTGGAGCACATTTGGCCTTTCTCGTTAACATGTGTGTTAAGAGTTTGGTAAGCCAGTCTTCCACACTCAGGCCCACCAGCATGTAAAGTCAGACTCAGGTTAGGCTTCAAACCCCGGACAAATGACAAGGTGCCTATTTAACATATCAAAGCAGACCTGGCTGCCATATTCTCCCAGCATCCCTTAGTCCCTCCCTGCTTCAGGGTAGAGATTGCAGCACACCCTGCCCCCTACCTACTCTAGATTTCTCCAGCCCAGGGGCTGGGTTGCTCTTCCCACAGCTGCCATTCCTTGTATAATCCAGCCATTTTGGCTACCTGCTCTCTTTTGGGCCTCCTGGCTGCTTCACCTGGTTCCCCTTGCTCCCCTCTCCACTCCCCTCCCACCTCTCTCACATGGCCTCATGTCCATTCTGGACTCTCTCAGATGTTCCTGCCTCTGGCTGTGCTCTCCTACACGTCTACAGGAAACGTTCTCCTTCACCATACCTAGGAGCGGCCGCGTCCTTTCCTTTCTGCTTTCCATTTTTCATTCACTCAGCATCTTTTGAAGAACCATACTTTCACTTTCCAATGATGGCAGACTGAGCAGACAATAGATTAGTGAGCAGTGCACAGGGGATGCTTGGAGAGGTAAGTGTTTCATCCCATAACTAGACAGCATTGATCTTTGGCCCGTAAAAACTGTTGGACACATTTTTGTTGAATGAATTGAATTAAGGCAACACGGTAGATGTCTTGCTTCTAAAGTTCTCCTGATAAAATATCAATGAATAGTTTAAGATTCTAGAAATATTTAATTGCTTTGAAAATCATACTTATTATATATTGAAATCAGCCAAACTCTTGTCCAAATATTCCGACCTCCCAATTTCACTGTGTGTAAATTAATTTATACTTAGTCCCTTCAAATTGTACTTGGCATGTTTAATTACTCAAGAGCATAAACATTTTATTACTGTGTTCCTGTGAATGGCAGCTGCCTAATACTTTATCTCCTCTCAGGAGGACGGGTAAATAGAAATGGTACTATGGAAAGTCATGAATTCCACCGACTACTATTTCCTCCTCTGCCACTCAGATATTAGGAGAATCAACAGCAATTAGTTGAGTTTTAGACCTCTGCAGCTCTGGGGGTTACTAGGCTGTCTAGTTAAATAACTGTGGGCACTTATAAAAGGGCAAATATACACTGTAAACTATGAGTGTTTTTACCTCCTCTTTACATCGGTGCATACTAGTTATCACCAGGCTTTAAAGAGGAGGCAATGGAGACTTAGTGATGCTTGTTTTCTTAGCTACTGGGTGGCAAAGATGAGTTTTTTCTCTTTATTTTATTTTTAACTTTTTGAAACTGTCATCAAGACCTGATGATATTTTCGTATTAAGAACAGAAATATAACTGAAAATCAGGAGATAACAGAATGAGCGTAATTAAAGGGCAGCACCGTTCATAATTCCTGTAACGTTTTCTCCCTTAGAAATCGCCTTGCTTTTTTCCTAACTGTGGAGGACGACTCTTCGGGCTCTCTGCTGAGCTTCCTGACGTCAAACACCCCCAAATCTGCTCTCAGCAGCACTGCTTTCTTTGTTCGGTACCCGGGGCTGAGGTTGGGCGAGCAAGTGAGCGACGGTGTCTGTAATTCAGGGCTTTCTGACCCCAATGAGTGGAAATAGCATTATCCTGGCTCATCTGCCACAGTGCCCTGGAGAACCACCAGCCTGGGATCTGGGGCTGTATATGCCCTGGCCTGTATTTGTAGCAGAGGACAACCCTGAACTTCTTATCCTCCTGCTTCTACCTCCCAGTAAAGAATTACAGGTGTGTGTTACCATGCCCAAGTTATAGAGTGCTGGATATCAAATTCAGGGCTTCATGCATGCAAGGCCTGGCCACAAACATAGCTATCCTGTTGGATCCACCTGGAAACAAGTGGCCCCTTTGGAGTTAGGTAATGCAGCGCTGAAGAGTTGTTGTTGTTGCTGGGTCCCCCCCTCCAAGACGAGCTCTCACTAAATTGCTGGAGCTGAACTCACTCTGTAGATCAGGCTGGCCTCAAACTTGCAGAGATCAGCCTACTCCTGCCTCCCCAGTGCTGAGATTAAAGGTGTGATGGAGAGGTTCTGTGTCGCCGGCTACCTATCTGCTCCTTCTCTGGATTTAGAACAGGGAGCCGTGTTAACTGCAGCACAGCAACCACACACTGTCTGACGTCCACTGAAGAGAAGCGCAGACCCTGAGTCCGGTCATGTAGCTGTCACAGATGTGAGAACCACAGCTGCACTAAATTTTGGTAGCTAATCTTATAAAATGAGAACCAATGTGGGACCAAAGCGTCACAGAACTCACTCATCTGTGGCATCTAAGCGGCATCTAAGCACACCTAAGAGTCAGTTTTCTGACCTAGCGTAGGAAGAAGTATAGGACTTGCAAATAGACAAATCTTTTAAAGAACCCAATCTAAGCGTGAATCTGTAAAGCAAGTCGTGCTTTTCCTCACCTTCATATCTCTCCTCCTTTTTCCTTGCAGAATGAGCCCTATAATTGCTCTAATTCACCACTTGCCTTTGACGGATATAGTTACATGTGTATGTGCAAGTCATACACACTTACATAAACATGAGTCAGCTATCAAAGAAATTAAATACCTAAAGATGTCTCTGGTCCAGCAGTTATCACAAACGTCTGGTTAGCGTCTCATCCTAGAAGGAACCCCCTCTCTTTCAGTTCATCCTGGTGGTGCTCCTCCCACCCGCACTGTGCTCCTCTTTCAGCTCACCCTGGTGGTGTCCTCCCACCCACACTGTGCTACCTACCCTTCAGCTCATCCTGGTGGTGCTTCTCCCACCCGCACTGTGCTCCTCCTTCAGCTCACCCTGGTGGTGCTCCTCCCACTTGCACTGTGCTCCTCCTTCAGCTCACCCTGGTGGTGCTTCTCCCACCCGCACTGTGCTCCCCCTTCAGCTCATCCTGGTGGTGCTCCTCCCACCTGCAATGTGCTCCCCCTTCAGCCCATCCTGGTGGTGTCCTCCCACCCGCACTGTGTTCCTCCTTCAGCTCATCCTGGTGGTGCTCCTCCCGGTGGTGCTACACCCACCCACACTGTGCTCCCCTTTCAACTCACCCTGGTGGTGCTCCTCCCACTTGCACTGTGCTCCTCCTTCAGCTCATCCTGGTGGTCCTCCTCCCACCCTCACTGTGCTCCCCCTTCAGTTCACCCTCGTGGTGCTCCTCCTACCCACACTGTGCTCCTGCGCATTTACTTAAGAGCTTTAGCTCACCCTCTTATTTCCAGCTTTTACATCGAATTTGGGGGAAAACAGACCTTGGTGATTTTTAAGGTTTCAGAGTAGATGGGCTACTTCAGGAATGGTAAGTATTTATTTAGCTTTCACACAGGAAAATGTAGGATTTGATTTTCCTCTGACAGATGACACAGTTCATTTTCTCCTGATAACGGGACATTTAAGAATGCATGAGAGCACACTTTCTACTGTTTCCTGTGAACGACTTCACACTTAGTTCAAAGCTGACCTTTCACAGGGATCAGAATCTGTGTTGCTAAGAACTTGCAGAGGGGAGGAGCCAGTTGGTGTGGTGGTATAAAATAGCTGTGGCGTGCTTCATTCACTGTTCCCTGAGCACCTTTGAGGGTTGGTAATTTCTGGGGATGCCCTGGCAGGCCAAGTGAACTGTCTGCCAAGCATCACATGTGACTAACACCACCCTGTTATTTTTTCCACTGCTGTTTTTCAAAGTGCCACTGGGGAGGCTTAGCTACAACAATTCCCTTCCAGGACAGTCAGTTTTCCATGAGTTCAGGCAGGCCGCAGCATAGATCTTGAATACACAAAACTTCTATGTGGAAACTGACTTCAAAGGGGAGGAAATTCATCTGCTTAATATCAGAGGAAATCATACAAATTAAGAATAAAATGCAAACCAGTAAGTTGTGAAATGATCAAGCTATTCCTCTCCACCAGAAGCAGAATTAAGGTTACCTTGCATTTGCTTGGTTATGGAGGGAGCAAGAAGCCTTTAACATAGACACTATTCTTTCTGGCCTTTGTTTAAAGTTCTGATTCTCAAGACTGAAATTTCCTACTCTCTCTAACATCCCTGGACCCAAAAAAGCACATTCAAATGTTTTAGGAAATGCTTTAGTGAACATCTAATTTTGTACTCAGCCAAGCCCCTGAATAAAGGCCCGAGTTTTCTTTAGTCTGTGCAGTTTGAGAACTGTAAGACACATTCCCTGGGAGCCAGAAAGAGTTCCCTCACATGGTCTAGGCTTTGGAATTTCTTTGTTTCTTGCTTCTTAGATGAAAGAAGATTAACAAGTATTGTGTTGTTAGCAGACTGATTGGCCATTCAGGCTCCATTATAATGTACCATGAATGAATGCAGTGAGAGAGAGAGAGAGAGAGAGAGAGAGAGAGAGAGAGAGAGAAACAGAGAGGGAGGGAGGGAGAGGTAGAGAGGAGACAGAAGAAAGGCAGTGGGGGTAATGGGCAAAGTGTACATTTATGGTCAATATTAATCACCTGAATGGGGAATATTATTAAGAACAAACTATAAAATTTCAAGGTTGGCAAAATGACTCATCATTTAAGAACACATGCTCTTGTAGAGGACCTGAGTCCCATTGCCAGCACCCACAGGACTGCTTACAACAGCCTGTAACACCATCCAGAAGATCCAATGCTCTTTTCTGGCCTCCGAGTATGCCAGGCGTGCACACAGTGCACAAACCTATATGCAGGCATTCACATGCACACATAAAACAAATAGATCTCTAATACAAGAATTGCGTTGAACCTGAAAATGATGAGTACATTGGTCCTTAATGCTCAGCAGACATCTTTCGCTTTAATACTAAAATTGAAAGTCAGCACTCCCTTTCCCCTCAGCCCCCAGCATTCCAGCTCACCAGCAACAGGGTCTTTATGACTGCCAGACTGTTTGCTCTCTGACATCTTACTTTAAATAGAATAGTTAGGGAATGGCTATGGCAACTGTGGCCATACAACTTGGAAATACTAAACTCTCCATACATCTCTACTAAGAAAATAAGAGTCTTCTTTTCGTGTGACTTCAGAACCCTTTCTGTAACCAAACAGGCACATCCCAAGTGGCTAAGTGAAACAAAGGATGAAAAAGCAAACAAACACCAAACCCCTGAATCTGTATTCCAGTGAATACCAGGGACATCTGTGTTCCCAAGTCCCTGGAAACATGTTTCTCTGTCACGCCGTGCAAGCACTGACTTCCACGCGGCCACCTGCGCTCATGTTAGGGTCCCCGCATGGGATCTTGTTGAACGGCTGTGGTCGAGGAAGTTATCTATGGGTCTGTAAAAGAGGGCACACAATGGCTGCCCTTTGTCTTGTGTTCAGCCAGGCTGCTCAGGGAATTTATGGAAAAGCCATTGCCGAATGCTCAGCTTTTAATGGCTGCTAATGGGAGATGTGGTTGCTCCCTCCTTGATTGCCCTACCCCTAAGTGGGCAGCCAGCATCCAGGAGAAGATGAGGGCGGGGGACTGGTGAACAGTGCTTTCTAGGAGACCTACCATAACATAGGTTTGTAACATACTCTCACAGGAGCCAAAAGAATCTCTGGACCACAGTGCAAGAAGGGCCTCAGAAGGTATTTATTTCCCTCTAAAGACCAGAAAAGTATGTGAATCCTTACACCATGAATCTACGTAAAATGTCATAAAATTATTTATTCATTTGTTTGTTTTTAATATTTATTTATTTATTATATATGCAATATTCTGTCTGTGTGTATGCCNCCTTTGGAAGAGCAGGCAGTGCTCTTAACCGCTGAGCCACCTCTCCAGCCCCCTATTTGTTTGCTTAATGTGTGTGTGAGTGCGTGTGTATGGGTATGTGTGCATGTGTGCATGCATGTGTGTGCGCACGTGCATGCACATGTGTGTGAATGTGTGCATGCATGTGTGTGCATGTGTGTGTGCGCGCATGTATGTGTGTGCGTGTGCATGCGCCTGAGTGTCTATGTATATTCACTACTTGCATTCAGGTGTCCACAGAGACCAGAAGAAGGCACAGACTTCCCTGGATCTGGAACTCTAGGTGGTTGTTAGCCACAGATGTAGGTGCTGGGAACCAACCCTACATCTTCTGCAAGAACAGCAAGCACTCTCAACTGCTGAGCTCCCTTTTCAGCCCCCCCTGGAATCTTCATCCTATCTTCGCGCTCTGTTTGACTGTGTCCCTTACCTGTTCTCAAAAACATGAAATAAGAAAACTATCCTCTGCAACAAATGCTGCTAGCAAAAGAGGTCACAGCCCATTCTATAACGCAAATTAAACTTTCTTCAGCCTTTTAAAAATAATGGGGGCTGGAGAGATGGCTCAGAGGTTAAGAGCATTGCCTGCTCTTCCAA
>LOJH01002684.1:24106-41794 GCA_001685095.1 Ellobius talpinus
CCTGTAGGCATACACACAGACAGAATATTGTATACATAATAAATAAATAAAAAATGTGACACACCTTTTCACGTGGTGAATTCCAATATTCTTGAAAATTGTTCTTTAAAAGTTTTGCAACTTTCAGAATCTAGGATGTTACTTGATGCTCATTCTCTTACAAGGAATATATGTCAAACCCTTGGGCTAATAACATTATTCTCCATGTATGATCTAGCTTCTGTTCTGTTGCTTTAATAAAACGCTGACTCAAAGCAACCTAGGGGAAGAAAGGGTTCATTTAATCCTATAGGCTAGAGTTCCACTGTAAGGAAGTTGAAGGAAGTCAAGGCAGGAGCTTGAAGGCAGGCCTGCTTGCTATTCCACACAATATCACCTCTGAACAAGGAACTTATTCATAGCTAAAGAAATACAGCAGGAACCATAAAGGATATTTGCTAGAAGATCAGTTGCTGGAAAACCAGCTTATACTCGGGTAGCTTTCTTGTACAGCTCAGAACAACCTGTCTAGTATGTCATTGACCACAGTGGACTAGGCCCTCTTACATTAGTTGAGAAGCAAGTCAACATCCACACAGACATGGTCATAGTCTACACAGTTCCTTTCAGATTGCTTGAGGCCAGTGGTTCTCAACCTGTGTGTCTCAACCCCTTTTGGGGTCAAATGAACCATTCACAGGGGTCTAATATCAGATATCCTGCATATTAGATATTCCTATTATGATTCATAACAGTAGCAAAATTATGGTTTTGAAGTAGCGATGAAATAATTTAGTGGTTGGGGGTCGCCACAACATGAGGAACTGTATCAAAGGGTCACAGCATTAGGAAGGTTGAGAAGCACTATGCTGGGTGGTGACAATTAAAACTAACCAAGACAGCATGCGAATTTGCTGTCAACAACAGAACTCCATATAGATATTATATTTGTTAGACCACTTATGTTCACATAATTAATCTAACAACTAGCACTTCTGTAAATATTGGACTCAAAGTGTTTCCTTTCTCTTGGGTGTCTGAGGAAGATTAAAAAAGTTCTCCAACCACATGATACTCTTTGTCTAGAACCACAAGACTTTTGATTCATGAAAAAGGTGACTTGACAGCTGGGAACCCAATTTCTCTCGATACTTCTTCTTCTTATCACTACATAATTTTTTATCGTTTTATTTATATTAGGGGAGAGCCCAGAGAGTGATTTCTCAGAGTCACACTGGATGATGGCAGGGACTAAAATAATACCAACTGCGCCAGCAGAAGCAGACATGGAGAAGGCTTTGGATCCTCTTCTCTGTTGCCTCTTCCCACTCTTTCCACCCACATCAACTCCACAAGGCAATAGAGACCTGGGAACGTGGGCAGGTAATGATTGCATAATTCTATAATTTGAAAATGAAAACCCATTGAATTAGGGGAGCTGTAGAAAGCTTGAAAAACCTTGAGAACAACACGTCCCTGGACCTCAGTCAGGGGCTCTGAAGCCTATCATGGCTGATGCTTCATCTTCTTTATGTGCCTGATTGCTTCCTGATTCCACAGATGACTTCATTGCCCTTTATTTTCTTTGGTTTTCTTACAAGGTCCTGGGCATTGTCACGGTTTATCTGGGCCTCCATCAGACTGCTGGTACACTAAGAAGCCAGGATGGAGAGAAAAAGTAAGCGTCTACCCCGTTCATGACAATTGATTTCCAGAATCTTGCCTTGGGCTAATTTTACCACTGTTGAGAAATTAGTATTTTATTAGTTATTCAGTCCTCGGAAAGCTTAAAACCAGCTCAGGTAAGGGACAAACAAATGATGCTGGGAAATCACAATTACCACTTCTGATGAGGAGCAGGCTGAGATGAATCTAAGCCATTAGTTATGAGAAAAAACCAGCAGAAAACAAGAGTTTAGGTTTTCCTGGAATTTTCTTGACTTTTTGTAGTTTGAGTTTTTGAGACAGAGTCTCATTTACTCTGTTACTATGTAGGCCATCTGGCCTGAACCTAACTCCTCCCGTATGGCTGCTGGTGCTGAGAACTACCACAGAAACGCTGAGAGAGCCGCATTTCTGCTCTGGTGGCTGGCCACTTTCACTATTCAAGATCCACATATGTTCATATGCAGAGTCCAGAGCCTGCCTAGACAGTGACAGCCAGGACTGGTCAAACCTATGGGCTAAAGAGGTCAAATGAACTTGACTGGCCCCATCTACTCCATGAAAGGCCACCCTAGGGATAATCACTGTGGGACACACTGTTCAGGATGTCTGACTCAGAACTAGTGCTGACAGATGCCACAGATGAAAATACAGAGTGTCCAACAAAATTCGAATTACAGAGAAATAAATAAGTCATGCAAAATTTAGCCCAGTTTTTTTTACCATACTATTGATGATTTGTATGTTTATGGTCAGTTACTGAACAGTTGGAACTAATGCTAATATTTGGAAATATGGGGTAATAGCAACAACATTATCACCTGGTGGGTACTTAGCTTTGGGTTAATATGTGATGTTTTTTAAAATACAAGTATGTACCATGAAGTATTTGTAACATTCACGCATGAACAACAACAAATCTTTGTTATCTGTAAGGTGTTCAAGTTTAATGGTATGCCCTGGTTTTATTTGACGACCATGCCAAATAAAGCACAAGGGGATAAATTTGTCTATGAGCAGACAGGCTCCCCCCACATCCTTGATTCTATATAAGAAGCTCTTGGTAGAACTTTGATTGTGCTTACCCTCACAATGGGGCTGACTTAAGAAAACCAGATGGTCCAGAGGAACCCCATGACAATCCATTTAAAGGGGAGGGGCAAACAACACTCCCAGAAGAATCTTATTCCTTGAGAAGAGGACCCAGGGTACAGTCTGAGACACTATGGTAGAGAAAGGAAGACACAGTGACCTTAGCCTTCATTTTGTCTCCCCCCCCCCGCCACTGTCTACGGGCCATGTCCTATTCTTGAGTTAGGAGTGATGGTCCGAGGTCACTGAGGATAAAATAAGCAAATAAACACAATTAAGAAGTATTGGAACTTGGGGCTTCAGCAGGCAGCCTGGAGAGTCTCTTGACATTAGTGGGCACAAAAGCATTACCAACAGGGGTGCCTCTGTAGGTGCAGGCTGGGGCTATCATTGCATCAACCTCCGGCAGGGTATAAGGAAGCTGGGCAGTGTGACGGGAAAATTGAGACAGGTAGCCTGAAGAGATATTCACTTAATAAACATTTACTCCAGCCCTACCACGTTGGCATGTATGTGGGCCTGGAAAATGCTACAGTGAAAAGATGCAATTGACAATCTGACATTAGGTATCTCATGGTCTACATGGGAAACTATCAAACATATAACCAGTGAGACAGGATTGGGGTGTCCAGCACACAGGACAGTTTCCTGCCTTCTCGTTGGCACGCTGGGTAGGTTTCTTGGAGCCATGGCTTCTAAGCTGCAGAGGACCCATATGGTAATTCAGAGGTAAAGGCCTGCCATACTTTCATGTCTCTTGCTGCTATAAAATGCTCTGGCAACAATCAGGTCATCATTTCTGAGCAGTCATAGCATCAGGTGCTTAAGTTAGCTGATCAGACCACATCCACAGGCAAGGAGAGGAGAGATGAAAGCACACATGTTCGTTCTCTCCCTTCCTGTGAGCAGCTCAAATGTCTCCAGTCTTATAGAGTTTAAGGCCCTCTGCCCACACACATGGCCACAACCAAGTTGATGTAGATAGTCTCTCACTGGGACTCCTCCCAAGAGATTCTATGTTGTGTCAAGTTTAAAGTCCTAGCCATCACATATGAAATTCCCCTACATAGTTTCTTTTTTAATTAGTAAGTTAGTTCATTTTGTGTGTATTTATGTTGTTTGGACTGTGTGTATGTCTGTGCTCTTAGATATGTACTTGGTGCCTGCAGAGGCCAGAAGAAGCACGAGATTCCTTGGGACTGGAGTTACAGAGGACCGTGAGCTGCCATGTGGGAGCTGGTAATCAAAGCCAGGTCTTCCGCAAGAGCAACAAGTGCTCTTAGCTGCTGAGCCATCTCTCCAATCCCATCCCCTAGAGAATTTCTAGTACCCCTGGGAGAAATCTCACAAGCATGGTGAGATCATTAGGGAAGCCTGATCTATGCAAATCATCTCCACACTCTGTTGTTCATTTGCCTATGTGACTGGAGCAGTGTCTGCCGCTTGCTTTGGTTTGAAACTACACTGAGAAGATACCAGGTCAAGCCTAGGTGACAATGAGTTGTCAGACCCTAAAACCCTCAGGTCCAAGTGCTGTCCTATTCCGGCTTTGGGGTGCCTCACCATGCTGCTTCGGGGTGCCTCACCATGCTGCTGGCATTACAGAACAGAGGATACTTTCCCCTTTCAGAACAAAGCAGGAACTGCAAATGTCAAAGACGTGAAGGGCCACCTCTTCTTCACAGTCCTGGCAAAGAGCGTCCCCTGTCAGTGCAGAGGCGATTGAGTTGATTCTCTGGGAGCATCTTTAGGTCAGGTTTTGTACAAACTTCTCTTCTTCTGGTCAGAGTAGCCTCAAATAATAGGTTTCAAATAAGAAAGCAACTTTTTTTGTTTAATCTTAATAATAGGGTATTTCAGGTTTGTCTAATGAAAGCCAGACTCTGATGATCTAATGTAATCAAACACTAGTTTTTGTGCAGAAAGAAATAGTAAAATAACATAGGGCCTTGTCTAAATACAACTCATAAATAATGGCAGATAAATGGGAAAAAATAGCAGTAACCTTTTAAAACATTAATTTAAACTTTTATTGGAGTGCAAAGGGTTTCTAGTGTTTGAAAGGGGGCATTGTCGCTCTCTTTTATTTCAATAGAACCATGGCTTGAATACAACTCAGCATGGTGTGTGTTTTCTGAAGCTGGGCCATTAGCAGAGTGTTCACCGCCATTTGCCAATAAGCCTTTATTTGGCAAAGTTTAAAACTGCTGACAAATGGGATTCTTCCTGTAGCCGGATAATATGGTTCAGCTAAACATGACTAATTGCAAAACCTTCCTGGGCAATCAAGAAATCCACGATTCAGGGAAGACTCAAATGGTCAGTCCTCAAACAAGAAACAGAAAAACATGGTCATCTCACTCTCATCGAACACCATTACAGTTGTAGAGACTGTGAGAATGTTCATAGTGATGTACAGTCTCCAAAACTGCAGGATTTCCCACTCTTATCTGGAAATGTGGAGTCAGTAATTGCTTCTACACTTGGTTTGCAGGTTTCTGAGGGGTCAGTAACTTGCCTTTGCTGTTCTAATTTGATCCTGTTCAAAGATAAAGAAGCCAGGAAGTTGCTACTCCAAATTCTAATATTTGGGGGCTGAGGGGGTGGCTCAATTGGTGCAAGTGTAAAAATCTGAGTTCAGATCCCAAGTGCCCAGGTAAAAAGCCTGCTGTGGCAGTGTTTACCTGTAACCCCAGAGCTGGGAGTTGAGCACAGGAGGATCCCTAGGGCTCATTGACCAAGTCTTAGGTTCAGGGAGAGAACCTGCTCAAAAAGTGAGAGTAAGAAGAGATTGAGAAGGCACGTGATATCAATCTCAGGCACCTCCAATTATTTCTTCCTCGTACAGATCTTGTGCTCTTTAGACTCAAAGAATGAGCATAGAAATTCCCCTGGTCAACATTCAGTACACGGCATTCCCTTAATTCCATCATTTCTCAGTGTTCTACTAATCATATTAAAAACAGTCTTTGACATTCTTGTGGCTTTTGATACAAATGATTTTCACAAAATTGGAACATATACTCCCTCACTGGATTCTGAAGCAGGTCTGAGAAGTGGTGCCGACGGTGGCTGTTGCCCTTATTTCCCACATGCTGCAGTGGACGTGTCCGACCAGGGCCAGGACAGAAACCCACCTTTGGCCAGAACAAGGCCTTGTTTTTTGTTTTGTCCCTGGAGACCTTGAACAGGACCAGGAGCAGTCAAATAGCTACCATCTCATTGCTAAACCCTGCACCAACTTGGGGACAATAGTCTCATTAATTGCTCAAGATCTTTGGATGGGAACCAAGCACTTACTGTCTTATCTCTGTAAAAATCTCTCCAGGAGCATTTCTCTCCCACTCCTCCTCACTCGCACACGGAGATGTTGACAGTGACAGGCCAGATAGAATCATGCTGTCCTGTGATTTTCTCTTTCCTTTTTTCTTTTTCTTTTCTTTCTTAAGGGAAAAGCTGAGAAGCCTATGACAAGGCTGGGGATTTTCAAGCGCCTGGCGTGGTGGAAGGGACACTTATCTGGGAGTCAGGACGTGTGGACTCTGGTTGTGTCTTTTCTATTTGTCACCTGCATGACCTGTCTCTTGTTGCTCTCAACCCTGAAACACCGAGTCTTAACCAGTAAATGGGGCTAGCATGATAAATCCTGCTGTAAAAGGGTCTTTAAAGCTGTACGCTTTCATGGCAATGGGAAAGACTGTCATTGGAATGAGCAGTTTGTCATGTACAGACATGTGGTATATTGTTTAATCACATAAAATACAGTTTTCAGGCCATTCTCTTAACCTCACAGTGGGGGAAAGGTTTGCATATATTAAAGTCTGCCTTATATAAGACTAGGCATGATCAGGATTCTAACATAGTGATGTCTGAGGCAGGGGATTGGCCCAAGTCTGAGACTATATGTTCTAGGTCAGCTTGAGCTGCAGAGTGAGATCCTGCCTCAAACAACACATTTAGGGCTGGAGAGATGGCTCAGGGGTTAAGAGCACTGCCTGCTAGTCCAGAGATCCTGAGTTCAATTCCCAGCAACCACATGGTGGCTCACAACCATCTGCAGTAAGATCTGGTGCCCTCTTCTGGCCTGAAGAACACTATATACATAATGAATAAATAAATCTTTAAAAAAACACATTTATAGAATAGTCACTTAAGATTTAGTATCAAATTCACTGTAGTGTCATATAATTTAAACTCACAGTGTATGGCTCATTATAAGCACAAAACTTAAAACCAATTGCAATAACTAAGTATTTACATGAACAACCAAAGAAACAACAGAATCATGTTACACAGCTAAACTATCTTTTTAGCGTTTTATGTCCTATAAAATGATCATCTCTAGGTGCTCTCAGACCTCAGAACGTCCACTGATGTAGTTATTTAACACGGTAGAAGATATGAGCAAGCACATCATAGGACTGGAGAAACAAAAGTGGATAACACGACCTTATTTATATATTTTATAATTCTCACATTTACTAGTTATTCCATTCTCTATTTCCAAATTAATAATGGCCTTAGGTAATGATTTGTGAAACACACTGGCTCCTTCTTCAGTCAGGTTTGTATAAATGATTTTGCTAGTTTCTTTAAAACAAGGATTTATTTTTGATTATGTGTATACATGTGTGTATGGGTATGTTTGAGTGCAGTGACCTTAGAAGCTGAAGGAGGGCATCAGGTCCCGGGAGCTGGAGCTACAGAAGGTAGTGAGGCACCCGACAGCGTGCTGGGAACCTACCTCAGGGCCTGTGCGAGAACAGCGGATGCTCTTTGCCATTGAGCCAACAGCTTCATTTGGAAAGGAAAACCATGGATATGATTTATGCCTCCCATAGTTCAAGTAAGAAATTTTTGGATTCAACTTCTCCATTAGCAAAGCATATTTTAGGTTAAAAAAAAGTTTATCTTTTTCCACATCAGAGAAGAAAAAGCAAGTTGAGCTTTGCTCTCTTGCTCCTTGGTTTTTTGCTTAAACTATCCTTGAGTAAATACTGCACTTAAGTAAACTGGTTATAAAGAGGAGAGGATGAGCTTACAGATGAGGCAGGATTTTGAACTCTGGTCTTCCGGTCAGGCACATATTCTGGGGTGTTGTTGACTAGAAGTAAAATGTGTCTGGGGTGCTCATACCTTCTGCCTGGAAGAAAGGATTGCTTTTGTGCAGGATCCAGAAAAGAAGGGCCTGGCGCACTCGCCTCCTCACCTGTCACTCACAGAAAATTGAAGGAGTGAAAGAAAGGCTGGCTGCTTCTCCAGCCATCCAGAGAGCAGCATCTCCCCTTGCACAGCTGTGGCAATGCACCCTTCCGGCACAGCTGTGATGGGCACACCTCATCTGTCAGGCCCAGGCACGTTAAAAGGAACTTTTTCCTCTGTTCCTTTCTCCTCTAAATGTGTAATTATGAAGAGCAAATCATGTCTGTGTTACTTCTTCCCCTCAGTCTTGCTTGGCGTGTCTGACTCCTGTGGACATAATTCACTCATATCAATGATTTTCTTTGAGGGACTGTTACAGATGAAACAGGGGGCTTGGTTTTGTTAGGAATGCAGCTCTGAAATTTTCTAACAGCATTTTGGGACAAAACATTATCCTCTAAATGAAGTAAGCACAGAAAACTCAATAGGAGCCAGTTAAGAGGATTCACAGGGCAGGAGGCATCAATGTCTAATGTGATCCTTCATTTTGAAGGTCTTTCAGGTACCAACTCCTACTATGAATTGAGGGTCTGCACAAGACAAAACTTGAATATTTCTATTTAACATTATGTTCTCAATGATACAGGAGTCAGATTTGAAGTATGAAAATGTCTCTGTCTGCGAAGGCTTACAATTCATAAAACATACACAGGCTACCAGGTAGAAAAAGGAAGGAAACTGGTGTGTGTGGGTGTGTGTGTGTGTGTTTCTGTCTGTCTGCCTATGTATATGTGATATGAGACTAGAAGACATGACAGATTATCTTATGAAGTGGGTTGGAAAACAAAGGCTGAAAGAGTTGGAAGCAACCTTTAGGTCAACCTGTATTTTCATGAATGGAATTCTCTTCCCAGGCTAAAAGAGTAGAACCAAGGTCTGTGGAGCATGGTTATCAAGTTGAGTTTTGAATTCAGATCTTGCACTGAGACCTAACTCTTAGAGCAGAGCATCTCAAATGTCTTCTTTTTAGGGTCTTCCTCTGGAACACTTGTATGGTCACCCATAAGTAAGATTACCTTGATACTTTGGCATGGTCTTGACAATGATATCACAGGAGATCTTCAAAACTGAAGGACAGTTTGCTCCCCCTGGCCTTTGTGTGCATCAGTTCTCAGTCCTTTTGTGCTTCTGTGTCCTGCTGCCCCTTAGAATCACCTCTCAACTGGTACCTTACACAGGGAACTCTGGAGGCATTACAGGCTGTCTTCTCAGCCGTTTAACATGTGTCTGACTTCTTCATATAGACTCTTTGCTCCTTCACACAGCCACACACCAAATGCAATTAAGCCCTTGAACGAAAAACATTGCTTTGCTCTATCTTCAGCAATGAGGAAATCAAAGTCACCAGTGCTGTAGCACAGAGTTCTTTCTCTTTATAACCACGTAACCGTTCACTCAGTAGATTATTGTTGAGTCTCTTCTATGTGGTGACAGTGGGGTCCGGAAAGTACAGACAAAGTCCTTTCAGGAAGCTCTGAGACACTTACAGAAACTGGGTGATTGGACCATACCGTACTCAGATAGGAGACCTTACAAGATGCCGTGGGAACATATGGATGCTAAGCCAGTTCAGTGTCAGGGAAGATTTCTGGTAAGAAACAGCACTCAACTTGATTTATAAGAGTTGTGTGGATGCTGTTTGGTCAGGGGATGACAATGGCATTACTATTTCATGCAGAATTAAAAGCAAGATACAAGCCAGGAAAGACACCTTGGAAACTGGGGAACTGCTTAGGATGGCTACACAACAGGGAGTTAGGTGTGTACAAACTCCCCACAACCACACTCAGAGCCTAAGGTCTCTGAATCATTTATAAGGGGTCACACCTCTCACTCTCCATAAGCCATATCAAGCCAGAAAGCGTAGCTGCTAAACCTCCCTCGGCCCTCCTCACAGCAGCTAAGTTCAGTCCTGTTACGCACTTGTCAGGCCGTGAGGTAGCCCCCGCCTCACAGTGCCCAGGCGCCCCCACCTCCACCCCACACTACTTAATTCTGTCTCTGCTTCTCCTGCACCATCCCCAAGCACCTGAGAAGGGAGTGGTCCTTAGGCCCCTTCCTAGGCTGACTGCAATGGTTCTTAGGTATCCCCCCGCAAGCACCTGGTGTTACCAGCTTGATCCCCAGCATGTGGAGCTTTGAGAGGTAGTTGGAACATTTAGGTTTTCATGTCACTGGTGTGCACCCCTGAAATGGTATTGTGGGCCCCCTACTCCACCTACCCCAAACCTGACATGCCACCAAATGTCCAAAGCAGCAGAACCAACTGGTCGTGGGCTAAACTTCCCAACTGTAATAGAATCGAATCTCTTCTGCTCCTAAGCTGGTCACCTCAGGCATTTGCAGCAGCTGGAAGCAGACTAACACACTACTGGTGTCTGAGAAGCAGGTATCGGCTGTTGCTAGTCACCTAACAAGGTGGAGAAGCCTTTGGGATTGGATTAAAAGAAGAATTTGGGGAAAGTGTGGAGAAACTGATTAGGAAACTCCTAGAATGTTGTCTGTAGTACTTAAGTGGTGATTCCAGGGAGGACTCACAGGACCAGGATGCTGATAGGAACGGGATGCTGATAGGAACATTTGAAGAGCTTTGGGAGCTGCTGCAGATGAAAATGAAACTCTGTCGGATTCTCACTAGAACCTGTGCTTGTTACACCACAGCGAAGTCTGAATGGATTTTTGTCCTCACCCTGAGACTTTGCAAGAGGCTGAGCTTAAGAGAGAGAGGTGAGTTTATCTGATGAAGGGCATTTTGAGACAGGGAAGCACTTGGATGTGGCACAGCCATCACTGGCTGCTTTAAGCCATGTTTATAGTGAGAGTCAGGAACTGAGAGAACTAACTCAGGAAGGTCTGAAAAACCCTGTGTTTTTTCTAGAAAAGGAGCTTCCATAGTATTTCAGCAAAGGATTGGGGAGGCAGAGGCAGGTGGATCTCTGTGGTCTATGTAGCTAGCTCCAGGACCACTAGGACTCCATAGTAAGACCTCCTGTTTCACAAAAGAAAAGAAAAGAAAACAAAAACCAAAAGAAAAGAGTTCTTGGGTGTCCTGATCACCTGTGCAGGTAACAGGCAGGCAGAGAGGTCAGTGACTCACGTGTGCCCCAGCTACTGCTAAGGTTGGTGGCAGACCTTGCCATCATGCATATTATGCTGGTGTTTACAGTCAAGCAGAATGCAAGAGTTCTAGGGTTAGGGAAGTTTTTTTACCAAGATTTCAAACGAAGGCCTGCGAGACTAGGTAGTGTGTTCTGAGATCCAGGTCCCAATAAGCCACTCATGAGAGGGTAACACGTGGATCTGTGAGAGTGAAGTCAAAGCTAGAGTGAGGACCTCGGAAAGTTACTAATGCCAACAAGGAAGAGAATCTGGCAGGGAGAGTTGCGTGTGGAGCCCACCACAAACAGCCGGTGTGGGTGGCCACTAGCCAAGGCAAAAGCAGGTCTACTCTAGAGCTCACGTTCTGTCTCAGTGGGACCCAGGTGCAGAAATGGAGCATTAGGAGGTGCTATCCGCCCTGCATTCTCATCATTTCGTGATGCCTGTATTTTGGACAACCTGTGCCTGTCCACCAGTACTGTGCTGGGGTTTGGAGCAGTGTTAACACAGTTCAGACTCTGGGGGGTGGGGTCTCTTAGTAATGGACTGCACACAGTTTACATGGTGAGACAGACATGAAACCTTTGAGGGCCTTTGAATGCTATACTTTGGATTGAGTGTCCCCAAAGGTCCTGTGACAAAGGCCTAGTTGCAGCCCTCAGCACTACTGGAAGGTAGTAAAAGGTGTACCTAGCAAAAAAGTCTTTAGGTCACTGGGGACATGAAGGACATTGTGGGACCCCATTTCTACTCTTATTTCATTCCCTCTTACTTCCTGGTCATCTTTCTGTCCCTTACTGGCCACTGTAATGGTGTTCTGACACTAGCCCAAAGTAGCCAGAAGCAAAACTTGAGTCTGAGCCGAAACCCTTGCTCTGAATTAGGTGAGCACAGACATTTGTTACAGCAATGGAAAACTGACTGACAATCACTGAATCTCGGCCTGGACTTTACAAACCTTTGCTGATTTCAGTTCAGATGAAAGTCTGAAAACCACGGTTTTAAAGCTGAGTTCCACTTTTGCCCCATCTGTGCAAAACACAAAGCTGCCACTGGTTCTTTGATGCCCACTGAATAGATGCCAAAATTCCCTCATCAAATTGCCATTCAGTCTAATAGAACACTTTTCTTTTTCACAGTGTGCTTGGCTCCCTGGCTTTGCCCTGCCTGGGGCACTTATTCTGTTTGCCTTTATCTTAGCGATCTGCTAGCCTGGGCTGAAATGCTGAAATTTATCTATCCTCTCTTGGAGACTCTTAAATATTACGCAGCTTCATTTTACTCCATCATATGATCAGCACAGGTATCAGCTACCTTTCTAGAAGGGCAGCGTAGCTAACCCATAGAATTATACTGCATACTTTTAGCCAGTAGCTGCTCCATCTATACCTTATGATCAGTTATTGAAAGGAAGATGCTTATAGCTAATAGGTAGAGGGGAAAAGCTGTGTGTCATTATCAGAAGTGGAAGAAGCTGGGCATAGTGACACATACCTCTTACCCCAGCACTCAGACACAGACGGATCTCCGAGTTCAAGGCCAACAGGCTCTACATAGCAAGTTCCAGGCCAGAGCTACATAGAAAGACACTGTCTATCAGCACCAGGTGTGTAAAGTCAGGACATGACCTCCAAGGTATTGTTGAAAGGAGGCTTTTATTGTAGACCTGAGGGAGAGTCCAGCCAGAGGCATCTGGAAGAGTCCAAGCAGGGAGAGAAAGGAGTAGTTTAAACATGGCCAGTAGAATGGACAGGGCCATGGGGGAGGTGAAGAGCGAGAGAGGGCTAGAAAAGAGGAAGACAAGAGAGAGAGCAAAGAGCAAGCACATGGACTGGAGGGCAGGTTCTACAGGAATGTGAAGCTGGGGAAGGGAAGCCCATTAGATGGAGACATTAGAGTTAGGGGTGGGGTTAGAAGAGCCAGGGTTCCAGCATGTGCTTTGATACGTTAATAGTCACCACAGATGGCCACTTGTCTTTTAGATTTGATATGCATGTGTCATACACACACACACACATACACACACACGTAGACTCAATCTACATTTCCTTGGTAGTACTAACAAATTACTCCCGTTGGCTTTATATGACAAATCTAAGAAACAATTTCAGCAAAAATCCTTCAGCTTCCTAAACATATACAACAGGAAACCAACTTACCAACTTAACTTCTGCCCAAATGTTTATGGCTTAAACTTTACAGTCCCTACTGTAAATAGTTCATAGCACATTGCCTGCAAACACTCCAGGTAAACAAACCCATTCTCTCCCCTCTTCCTGCTAAACAGAGGAACTGTGAGGTTAGCCATAAACCTGTCGATCTCCTCTGCCTTGTATCATATAAAACGTGTTTCCATTTCCTGACCCATGAGCATGCTTTCCAGGAATATCCTTTAAAGTCACTTCATGTAAAGCAAGGCAGCATCCTGACGGGTGCAGCAGGAACCTGCAGTGTTCTCAGCTGCTGACTGGGTCTACGGAGGAAAGGAGCTTTGCTGGGGGAATACCAAAGCAGCTTAACAATGCAGTCTCAACATGTCAGGGCATTCTAGGTGACCAACCCTTTTAAAGACAGGCCCTCAAGACAAGCAGCTTGACTGCCTGCCTGCCTCTCTCTCTCTCTGCCTGCTCCCCCTCCCCCACTCCCTGTGCCTGCCTGACAGAATCTCAGGTTGGATGGACTCACATTCTCTCCAAAGATGTAGAAACTAAGGAGTACTGAAGTCTGGCCGACTCTCCCCTATAGCCAGAAAGCAGGGGAGTTTCAGGCCCTGATTCTCCCAGCAGGAGACGGACAAATTGGAGGCAACATTAGAAAGTTTCCCCTGAAGTTTAGGCTCTTTCTGGATTCTCTGCTTCTGTTTTTAGACTTTTTTTTTCATGAGTTCACAATGAGTTTAGAACAACAAGGCATCTCTGGCCTCAAGTGGGGCTTCCATCCAGGCCTATGTGCTCCGTTCCTGTCAGCGCTGGCTGCGGTACTAGCTGTTGATGGTTTGGAGTGTGTCGTGTAGCACGAGGTCATGGGTTCAACCTGCCTGCATCTGAGTCTTCATCTCTGTCTCTTGCTGACTGCATCACCAGCACCCTGTTATGACCAAGATGCCTGTGTGGTGTCTCTCTCTCTCTCTCTCTCTCTCTCTCTCTCTCNCACACACACACACACACATTCGAGGTTTGGGGACACCGTTGTTAGCATTACATTTAATTCAGAAGTGTTATGTTGAATATTAAACTTTTTGGAACACTCCAAAATTTCTCACCAGAGGCAAGTGAGATGCTAGCTTCAGTATATAGTTTCTTCATCTATAAAAGGAAGCTAGAAATAGTAACCATGTTGCTGATTCGCCTCAAGGAATGGGGGGGCAGCTTACTCACAGCCGTTAGAATAGTGCCTTGTGACAGACTCAAGCTCAGACTGTCACGTCCTTGACTCTGCACATCTGGTCTTCCTACACTAGCAAAGGCAAAACGTAGCACAGTGAACCAAACCTACTTTAATGACTTCAAGGCAGCATTGCCTAGGATGAACAGAGAGTTTAGACCTGTGCCCCGGAAGTTGCAGCTCAGAGGGGCTGGGGGGAGGCCTGAAACTCTGCATTTCTCAAAGGCTTTCATGTGCCCCACAGAGAACGTAACTGGAGGACTCCTGATCAGGCCTTGGAGCTACAACCACTAACACACACGTGTTACTCCTCAGCACACAGACTTGCTGCCAACTTCGCGAACTGTTCATAGAAACCTCCGCAGACTCCAGTGCAAGGTTCCCTGTGAGACACAGTTGGCTACCAGCCCCTCTGCTGCTCTTCATCCACACAGCCACACATCAGGTTGTTCTCCAGGACTTGTCTTATTGCCCTTGCTGAGTCAGCAAATGAATACATAGGATACCAGGACAGAAGTCTCGGAAAAACCTGACAACAGTCTTTCCTGTACTGTTTGGTGAGGGAGTAGAGTATCTCAGCCTAGTTAAGTCCAAGGATATCTGGCAATGTCTGCCTGACCCTGGGCATGTGGACAGAGTACTCCAGGACAGTCACTCACAGTGCGGTGCTTCGGTGAAGAATGGCAGGTTCAAGATTCCGCAGGACAATACGAGAACAAGGGGGGGAATGCTGAGTCGCACAGAGAACACCGTAATCCATTTGGCAGACTCCAAGCTTCCTTGGAAGAAAAAAAATGCTTTTGCACAAACAGGAGGTGACCCTTTTTCACTACAAGGCTTACTGCTAGTCTCCATGAAGCCCTAGCAGTGTGACCCTGTGACCCTTTTTAGGCTCCTAGATTTCTGCTGCCAGCTGTGTGCTGGATCCTGACCCTCCTTTTCGCCCTGGGGCTTCTCTACCCTAACGCTTGGGAGAAGGGGCCCTGCTTACCTTAGGTGGGACTCCCGTTTTCAGGATATATCTGTCATCTTAGGTTTTTTATTTTATGAATGACATGATTGGAGAGGTGATCTTTAGCATGCTCCCTTACAAGCTGTGACATAGAGTAGTCCTCCTGGTGAGGCAGAGAGGGTGGAGAACGCAGACAGATGGAGGCTGGGAGGGAAGTCACATGGTGCTGCCTTCTAGTTGCTCCCTCAAACCATGACCTCATGCATTTCTCCGGGTCCATTTCTGTTTTCTTGTGTGTGTTGTTCTCTGCATGTGGCAGGGAGGCCAGAGGTTGACATCAGGCATCTTCCTCACTTATTCTCCTCTTCATTTTTTTCAGCTAGGGTCTCTCGCCAAACACAGAGCTCTCTAATTATACTAGGCTGGCTGCCCAGCAAACCTCACGAATCTTCGGTGCTGGGACTACAGGTACATGCTAATGCTAGCGCGGCTTTTCACGCCGTGTGACAAGGACTTTGAGGCCCTCCCAGCACTTCAACTTCCATTTTCCTCTAAACGGTACCACCTGGGTCACAGTTTCACCAGTCTAGTAAGATAACAAGGAATTCTGGCTCGCTAGAGCTTCCTGGTCCATTAAGTGCAGTTGTTGCTCCCCCGCCCTCCCCTACCACGCTGCCAAGCACGCTCTGTGTGGATTCAGCTGCTCAGTGACAAATGCTTCCTGGCAGGTAAGGGCTTCTATGAGCCAGGAAGTGAAAGAATCATGTGACCTCCACCTCATCCTGCTCTCTCTGCATCTCTCTTGAAGTACATCGAGAGGCAAAGGCCTGGCAAATTAAGTCTTGTATCAACATTCCTAGCCACACTGCTAGGCGGCAGGATGGCCAAGGGAGGGATGGCAGTTGGGATGTCTGTCAGGGCATCGAGGCAACAGTAGCCCCTGTGCATTGAGGAAACGCAGCACATAAATAATCTCGGAGGACCCAACACAATGAGTGCCTAGGCTGCTTTGTGAAACCTGCAGAGACTAGGGCTGTGCTGGCCGCCCCCCACTGGCTCCTATTTCCATCTCCTTGAGGAATTGGCACCATGCCTGCCTACGACAGGAAATGCTCTTCCTTGGCTGACAAGTTCGCTTCTGTCACACAGGGCTTCCATATGCCCACATGCGCAGGCTCTTCCCTGACCACACAGAGGCGCCCGCTTTCCTCTGACCTCTCGGGTGCCCTTCTCACCCTCAATACCCCTGCGTGGATCAGGCATGGCTTGCCCTGCTCTCATGCCCAGGCCTCCTCCTCCCGTCACACACCAAGGGTTCACTAAATTAGTCACGTGGACTTTCCACAGCTTAGCTGAAGGTCACCTGCTATAACTGTCAGCCGGGGGGGGGGGAAGGTCCCTCCGAGGACACTCCCGAGTGACTGCATGTCACTGCCCCAAAGTAACAGGAGGCAAGAATGCCCTCCGAGCCATCACTGAGGAGCTGAGCTCCCCGTGACGAGTCATGCTTCCACCCCAAGCAGAGCCGGCAGTTGCCTAAGCTTTCTGGGTTTCACTTTTTCCAGCTTGAAAAACAAAGATACTCAGTTCCTCACAGGGGTGATTTGAGGTCGTATTAGCCACTAGGAGAAAACCACCTTAAGAGTTTAACTAGGGGAGGAGAAGGGTGGCTACTGCTTACCCAGAGAGACCAAGGTCAAATCACAACAGCTGCCCTACTGTTTTGTTGGAACAAAAACAAAACACATCAGTGGACTCAAGCCCCCTCTCTATACCAGGCTTCATCTCTGGGCAGGAGGTTCAGTATTATGAGGCAATATAAACAAAACACAACAGACTCCTAATTTTGCTGTTCTTTTGGCCCCATGTGTCTGGCTTATAGTGGTGGGGTGGATTCTGTAATTACAGGGACTGGTTGTAAAAGTCCTCAGCCACGTCTCAATCGGCAGTCAAGGCAGAGAGCAACTCAAGATAAGAGCAAGCAGCTGGGGAAGAGAATTTAATGTTTCCCAACAGTGCTTCCCGCTTCAGCCGAGAAAGCCAGCACTCCAAGGGCAGACCCTACAAGATGAGACTGACAAAGCACTGTCTTGTGGATCTTTGGAAGCTGGTGTTTGGAGAATCCAATGAAGTCTCAAAACTCTAGGAGCTAATGATTCAGAGTCACAGATACACCGAGTACCCCGGGAGAGCAGGGAGGGGCTGCCTGTGTTACCCCATGTTGATATCCAAAGCAAGAATTTTCTTAGCATAACCTATGTAGCTCCCTTCTTCTTCTTCTTCTTCTTCTTCTTCTTCTTCTTCTTCTTCTTCTT
>LOJH01002685.1:0-13312 GCA_001685095.1 Ellobius talpinus
TGCCCTCCCTCCTCTGCCCTCTCTACTCCGCCCTCCCTACTTACAAACTGTGAGCCCACATAAACCCTTCCTCCCAGAAGTTGCATTTTGTCCAACAAGCAACCAACACACCATACAGCAGTTTCAAACTACTAAAAGACTAACCTCTGGCATTCTAGATACCAAAAGCTGAAAATGCTTTATGTCTTGTGTAGTCTATGTTTTTCAACATGTGTTCTGCCTTCACAGGAAATGGAACCCCAAAACCTGTCCAAGGTCACTGAATTTCAGCTCTTAGGATTCCAGAACCTTCTTGGGTGGCAGTCCCTCCTCTTCGCCGTTTTTCTGTGCTTCTATCTCCTCACCATCACAGGCAACATGGTGATCATCGCAGTGGTGAGCGAAGACCCGCGCCTGCGCTCTCCCATGTACACGTTCCTCCAACATCTGTCCTTCCTGGAGATCTGGTACACATCCACCACAGTGCCCCTGCTGCTGGCCAACCTGGCCTCCTGGGGCCACACGCTGTCCTTTCCTGCCTGCATGGTGCAGCTCTACTTCTTTGTGTTTTTCGGTGCTACTGAGTGTTTCCTCCTTGCCGCAATGGCTTATGACCGGTACCTGGCCATCTGCAGCCCGCTCCACTACTCTGTGCTCATGAGTCCTGACAATTGCGCTGCCCTGGTCACAGTCTCCTGGGTGACAGGGGTGGGTACAGGATTCCTGCCTTCTCTGATGATTTCTAAACTGGACTTCTGTGGGCCCAACCGCATCAACCATTTCTTCTGCGACCTCCCTCCATTGATGCAGCTGTCCTGCTCCAGTGTCTATGTGACAGAGATGGCCATCTTTGTCCTGTCTATCGCTGTGCTGTGCATCTGTTTCCTTCTAACCCTAATGTCCTACGTTTTCATAGTGTCCTCCATTCTGAGAATCCCTTCCACTTCCGGCAGGCTGAAGACGTTTTCTACTTGCGGCTCGCACCTGGCCGTGGTCACCATCTACTATGGGACCATGATCTCCATGTACGTGCGCCCAAATGCACATTTGTCACCAGAAACCAACAAGGTCATTTCCATCTTCTACACCGTGATCACACCGCTGCTGAACCCAGTTATCTACAGCCTGAGGAACAAGGACTTCAAAGAGGCAGTTAGAAAAATCATGAGACTCAAGTGTGGGGTCTACAGAGCGAAAGTGAAAGGCAGTGTCCTCACCCAGTAGGGAACCCTGCATATACCCGGTGCTTCCAGGCTCTACATTAGGATTTGTTTCTCACTCATGCAACTTGGGTACAGAAGTTTCTCTAAGGCCCTATTAGACAGGCCTTTTAGACACAAAGTCTGGTGTTAGTCAAACGCTGTCCAAAGAACAAATGAAAAGAGACAAAAGTTTGAAATCTCCTCATGGTAAGAAAGAATAAGCAAGAACACCCGCAGTGCCAAGCATTTCTTTTTTTATATGACTTAAAATTTTAAGGTGTTAATTTAATTAATGACAACCTCGAAAAGAAAGAAACAAAGAAAAAGATGGGGGAACAGAAGATTTATAAAACTTCATGTCTTGGGGTTCACAAACTTTACCCACTTTTTTAGTTTCTTAATTCAGATTATACTTAGGAGATCTCCGTTAGTCTTGTCCAGCGCTCTATTCATTTAC
The DNA here is from genome assembly GCA_001685095.1 of Ellobius talpinus. Lineage (NCBI taxonomy): Eukaryota > Metazoa > Chordata > Mammalia > Rodentia > Cricetidae > Ellobius > Ellobius talpinus. Next base: position 1,639 of record LOJH01002685.1, read on the forward strand.
CCTGCGTATCTTTTTAATCCTTTGATCTGTACCAGGTCTGTGTTACAGTCTGACACATACCAGGGAAGACCCGGGAAGGAAGACAGGTCCTTAATGGATGCTCCGGATTGGAAGGGAACAACAACAATGAAAGCACAAAGAAACTTCTGACTTGATTTTGTGGAAACAATCAAGCAAGCTGGTGCTGGGTCATGGAAAAGCAGTCAGTACGTGGGCTTAGAACAGCGAGGTTCACACTGGGTTTCAATTTCCACTGCGGGCTGAGAAGACTGGGAGGAGCCCCAGGCAGAGGACAGACACTGAGGACAGAAGGAGGCGTGGAGGAACCAGGCAAGCCCACGGAATAGTTTGGAGAGGGACCAAGTTGGATTATACAGGTTCAAAGTTTACAGAATTTTTAAATCTGTCTAAATGATCTCCAAAGGATAGCAGACAGACAACTGAATGATAAACTTTACATTTAAAAAAAATCTCAGTGATAATTGGAAAAAGAGACATTGCTTCCCTTTCACACCCGGGGGGAAAATAACTGTTAGGGTCTCTGCAGCAGCTCATGTTGGGGAGGAAACTGGCTTGATTTTAGGTTTAATGATATAACTCACCAAAGGAAGCATGCTGGTGGAGAATGTGAACCAGAGAACCAAGTGAAGAACAGGCCAGAAAGGAGTTTCAAAACACGAGACATGAAGGAAAAGGAAACCCAGCCTTTTGAAGTAAAGCTTCACGGAGGGGGGTGGGAAGCCTCCTGCCATGACTGCACAGATCCTGTAAGTGATGGGAGAGTCTGTCCACCAGCATCCAGCAGGCAGAAGGAGGGAGACACTTTCATGAAGCATCTCAGAACAGATACTGCTGCTATCCCTGTGCAGGGTGGTGGCCTCTTTGTGGGAAGAGTGACTGTGGAGGAGGGAGTGACCCCATAGGAACCACAGGCAGGGGCATAGGTGAACCAGTTGTCCTGAGAAACGAGCTTCTGAAGGGAGAGGAAAAAGTGTCTTACCGGAGGGACGGTTGTGTTTCTGTAGATGGTCAGGTTTTGAGCACCTGGGTACATCTAAACCCTTGTGTGGAAGGTCTGTTAGTATATAAAAACAAAAAAGATTACTGAAAGTGCTGACCAGAGCCCAAGATACAGCGAAAGAGACTGTGGGCAAATGCGGACATGCCAACACACCACAGGAAATGCTTTATTAACTGTAGGGTGTGGGGGAGGTCATTTCAATGCCATTTTCTAGAAATGGAGAGCAGATTTGCTTATTTTTCTGAAAAGAGGTCAGTAAAATCCAGTAGATCTGAATTTGAAGACCGTGGTGACAGCATGTAAGAGGAAGGGGGCTAGAAGATGGGTATTTATCCCTCCTGAGGGGAGAGTGAGCTACGTGCCAAGACAGAATCAGGTTAAAGAAAATGTTTTCCAGGGCACTGAGATTAGTGGAGGAGAGTATCCTAAGCAAAGCATTAAACAGCATAGACTATAATATGAGGTGACCACAGAGGGCGCAGACGTTAATGGTTTCACATGCACAGTTGATACTCAGTTTCCACTAGCTAGGGTAGGTGGATGGGTGATTGGGAAGACAGGCCCCTGAGCAGGAAGCCTGAGCTGCAGCAGGTTCTGAACTATCGGAGTCACCTTCCAACAGCAGCCCACTAATGAGACCACCTCTCTTCCCCCACAGGGGACCACACCAAGGAAAACACCAGTGTCCCCAGATTGTACCGAGGTGTGCTCCAAGTGACTGAAAGCACAATTCTCGGTTCCTTTCATTGAATGACTTTAAATTTTCTTTTAGATTACTTTATTTTGTGCGTGTGAATATTTTGCCTGTGCATATGTATGTGTGCCACATGGTAGCCGTGGAGGTCAGAAGAGGGCATCAGATCCCCTAGAGATGGAGATGCTTGTGAGCACCCATGTGGACTCTGGGAACCAAACATGGGCCCTTTGTAAGAACAACACATGCTCTTAAATACTGAGCCATCTCTCCAGCACTCCATGATCACATTAAAAAGTACTATTTGTTTTCATTCTACCTGGATTGTTGTTCTTTAGATGTTTTGTTTTTTGAGACAGTGTCTCACTGTGCATCCTTGACTGGCCTGGAACTTGCTTTGTAGACCAGGCTAGCCTTCAGCTCACAGAGATCTGCCTTCCTCTGTCTCCGAGTGCTGGGATTAAAGGTGTTCCCTGCCTGTATTATCCTTTTAAAGGAACAGTTTCAGACATCTGATGGTTTTCCAGTCATGGAACTGTTTGGAAAACTATTTCAGAACCTTGGACAAAGCCCATCCACTGCTATGAAGGATATTTTTGTGCCCCAACATGCTTCTACTGTCTAAAATTAACCATGCTAACTAGCTATTGCGTTATAAAATAAAACAGTTCATTTATTAATATGTGATTGGCAGTGATTTTTGGTCAATATTCTATCTTACCAACAGTTAAATGATAAATGGGGATACTGGCTTTGAACTGCCAATCAATCAACTTTTCTACTTTCATGAGAACCACAGAGAACAGGCCTGATAAACATCATTTCCCCACATATTGATTGGCTGATTGAGTGATTGATTGATTTATTTTTGCATAGACAAGGTCTTATGTTGTATTTCAAGGTCTGGAACTATGTCTCCTAGGCTGGCCTTCAATACTGACCACTCCTATGAAGATGTCAACCTGGGAGTGAGAAATCAGCTCTTTTTTATAGTTAAAAGAAAAAATCATAATAATAGAAATTATGAAAGTCCTCAAGCTTAAATCCTATCAGAAAAAAACAACTTTGTATTTACTAAAGACAGTTTTAAAAGCCATGGAGAATTTATCATTTCCTTGCTTTTTGTTTCTCTGTGTAAAGTCTGTATGCATGCTAGACATGTCTGTGGGTCTGTGTTGACATGCATTTTCATGCAGGTTCCACGAGGCTTAGCCTCAGCAGATGAGGGTGAGTCTCACTGTTTACACTCTCTGAACAAGACAGCGACTCGGAGTTCTCTGATGTAGGTTTGTATTTATTATTGAAACACCTTAATTGATGTATTTATTACACTGCCCAAATCATCATACCTGAAGTTACAGCACTTTGCTTGTGTGTGTGTGTGTGTGTGCATTTGTATGTGTACATGTGTGTGTGCATGTATGTGGAGGCCAGAAAGAAATCTCAAGTATCATTCCCTAGGTTCCATCTACCTGGTCTCTTCCTTCTTCCTTTCTTCTTTTATATTTAGTTAGTTCTTCAAGGATTTGGTCCAATGTATTTTGATCATATTCACCTTCCTCCTCCAACTCTTCCCAGGCCCACTCCTTTCTGCCCCACCCAATATTGTGTCCTTCCCACCCACATCAAAGCCAATTCGTACTTTCTTGGATGTGTGGTCTTCCACTGGAGTATGGCTGACTTATCAAGGGCTACACTGTTAGAGAGAACTGACCCTTCATCTCCCAGTAGCTAAAAATTGCCAGTAGCTCCTCAGCTAGGGTTGGAACTTCATGCCCACCTCCGTCCTCTGTGTTGGGATTCTACCTGGTTCAGGCTCGCACAGGCCTGGTGAATAGCGTCACAGCCTTGTGAGTTTATTATGTGTAGCTGTCCTGCTGTGGAGGATATGCTGCTTCCTGTGCTCACCTATCACCTTTGACTCTTACACTTCTTCCATTCCCTACCCACCTCTTCTGCAGAGATCCCTGAATAGCTGCCATCTCACAGGTCTGGAATTCATCAAGTCATGTAGGCTGTCTAGTCAGTAATCCTCAGTGATCCCCCTGGGTATGCCTTCTAGTGCTGAGATTTCAGGCTCACACCACCAGACTTTTTTTTATGTGGTTCTGGGGATCAAACTCAGATACTGATCCCCTTTACTAACTGGCCATCACATTCCGTCTCTTAATGAAAAAGAAACATGGTGAATTTTTCAATTTTAGGCAAAGAAGTAACTAGCAAGTTATCTGATTGCACAACTTCTCAGACTGTCTTTGCAGACTTTTACAGTCTTTCCAACTGTTCATATGGTCCCAAATTCTTTATAGATTGGGCAATATATTAAGAGAGGCTGGAGATAGGGCTTAGCAGTTAACAAGCTTGTTGCTCTCCCAGAGGACTGGGGTTAGATTCTCAACACCCATATGGTGGCTCACAACCAGCTGTAACTGCAGTTCCAAGGGACCAATGCCTTCTTATGACCTCCGAGGGACCAGGTGTACCTGTGGTGCACAGATATACACACACGTAAAACGTCCATGTACACACTCGAAAGCAAGCAAGAAAACAAACAAACAAACAAACAAAAAGCAAAGGAGAGTGAGAGCTCCAACTCAGATCAGTGAAGATGCCTAAGGAGGTAGGAACCAAGGCCCTCGTTCGGTCATTACTGATATTCAATACAACCCTTCCTCACGACCTTCCTCATGAGATGGCCAAGTATGTATCAGAGCCTGGTCTGCATGGTGAGTTCCAGGTCAACCAGGGCTACAGTGAGACCATGTGTGAAAAGAAAAGCTTTGAATGTCCCTTTCCCCTGAGAGCTCTTATAGGATCCCATCATTTCACTTTTGCTCCGTATCAATCTCTTACTACCACTAACGGACATTTCCTGTCCACATAACTTCATGTCTCTTCCAGTCGTCCCTGCTGTTTGTTACTCGTCTGGACCCACATGAGAAGAAAAATTTTCTACAGTAATCTCTGTTGAAATCTCTGGGAAGCAGCCTGGTTTTGAACAAAATTTCCACTTGCTTCTGTAACAATCAACTTGCACTGACTCTTAAGTAAAAATCCAGCCCCACGTCAAGGGCACATTTTGTACTGACCATGGACAACACGTGGATACAGAAAATGTGACAATTTAATAACTGTTACTGGAACCATAAAAAATATATCTGTAAAATTACACACAGCAATTATGCAAGAGGTGGAGGGGAGCCAGTGTCTGAGGTGTATTCAGGAGGAACATTCTGATCGAGTAGGAATTACGTGATCCTCTCAGAAACCAGTGAGATCATGACATAGAAGCTTCTTCATTTTTGGCTCTCTGTTCTTATGTATAAATTAAGATGTTTTATTAAGATTTATACAATCAGTATGAATGGTTGGTGTGAGCTGACTGATCAAATAAGAAATTAGGAGTCTACTAAGTATTTTTCTCTCTAGTTTAGAAAGAAGACAGGCTATGATGTGTGTATGTGTGCATGTGTGTGCATGTGCATGTGTGTGTGTCTTGTGATCCTTTGTACTTTTCAGGGTGAAAAGCACAGGGGAGCTCCTCCAGGCATTGGACAGAATGGAGAACCAGTAGGATTTGTTGTGTGCCTATTAGAGAGATTTTAACCAGAAAAGACTTTCTGCAAATCACATAATGAACAGGATAAGTGATGCCTTCGTACTGAAGAAGTAGATGTTTCCATAGCCTTATAGACAAAGAGCTCATACTTGTGATTCAGATGCATGCTTGGCATGAATTGCTAGCAAAAATGTCAAACTGTCCATCTGCAAGTGATCAAAAAACTTGAGCTAATGTTTCAGGATTTTATTCCCCCAAGTTTCTTAAAGGCATTCATGAAACAGCAGGCCCTGTCCTTTGTGTCTCTACCTCTCACCCCCTCCTCCCCTGCCCCTGCCCTGCCACTCCCATTAGTCCCCTTTGCTCCTCAAGGCTTTCACTTTTACTTTCTTGTCATTTGTACATTTATCATTTCATGTGTCTATAAAGATTAGGGCCAATAAATGAGAGAAAAGGTGAGACCTGTCTGGTACGGACCTAATTGCTGAGTCTGGTGATCTCCACTTGTGTCTGTTTTACTGCAGACAGCATTACCCCATTGGTCTGTTTGACTGAAAATACTGCGTGCAAATGGATGGCATTTTCTTTATCCTTGAACTCAAGTTTTTTTTTTCAGAGGCTCTGCCGTTAGTGAGCAAAACTAACACCTTCTAGAGTATAACTGCTCCCTGCCTTGCCTGCCTTTCAGTTTCTGAGAGTCAAGGGTGGTTCAGCAAGAATGTGTAGATAAGTGTCCCATGTCTGCGTCAGTGCTGATAAGAAGATGTCTGGAAGACAGACAGACAGGTGGTTACTGCGAGTGGCCTTTACCCCAGGACTCCCACTTGGGCTGCTTTCCTGTGCCCAGCTGGCCAACTCTGGATCTGCCCCCATGGCCTCCTCCCACAGTGTACCTAACCACTTCATGCCCAGGTACAGAAGCCACCTCCCTCACCTGTGATGGTGAAAAGGCCACCCTCCCTCTCCTTTTGCTTATCTTGGTATGTGACTGTCCTCACTCTGCCTGGCACGGGGACTACTTGGGGGGCAGTAAGCATGATTTCCTTCTTTGGAAGGACTGTGTTGTGTCTCCTGCACTTTGGAGTGCTCTATTGGATCCTCCCCATATGTGGAGGTTTCAGTCCAGAGGCCCTGTGTCTTAGCCTTCTCTCTACTTTCTAGTAGTCTTTCCCCTGGAACATTCCAGACTCCCCACCTAGCCTCCAAGGGCTTGTATTGGCTGCTGCAGTAGGATCCTGCTTAGTTTTGAACTTAGTCAATGATGGACAGTGGCAGGGACTCCTGGGTTCCCTGTCCTGTCCCTGGATGTCTGTCTGTCTAGGGTGAGGTATGACCCTTCCTCATGCCTCTTGGTATCACTGCTCAGCAGGAGACTCCCCACTCTGAGCTCTCACTTTCTCTGTTTGAAAATCCATTGTTGCCTAACAGGAAAGAAACACAGTAGGTGCTAAATAAATTATCTTAAAGACTCTAAGGACTTCTGCAAGTCCGGCCTCAATTGCTGTGTTTCACCTATAACTTGCGTAAGCCACACAGCCGCCCATGGGAGACTTGAAACTTTGGAGGACACTGAGGCATAGAGCACCTGAATCACTGTGTGATGGTCATACAGCAGAACTAGGATGTAAACCCAGACTGTCTGAGTCAAGAGATCCTCATACTGGGGAGCCAAATGTCCTTCTGAACCCTTACACTGTGTAATCAGGGAGTTTTTGGCAAGACTCTCCTCAGACTTCCTTTCCATCAGTCAGGAGCAGATGCGGGACTTCTAAGAACAAACCTCTATGCCTCCAAGGCATCCCAGGCCATTCCAGAAAAGGGCAAAGCCAAACATGGCCCCCTGAAATGGCTCCAGTCCTCTTCTTGTCTTATCAAATGAGTCCCTAGCCAGCTTGGACTTCCATGCTGCAAACCTGGCAGGGCCTGTTGCTCCGCACTGCTGGGTCCTCTCTGCTTCCCCTAATGATTCATTGGAGCCTATCCTCACCAAAGTAGCAGGGGGACCATCAGTGAGGGCAACTAGAGAGTAGAAGTCAGAAAATAAAGGGAAAGAGTGGGGGCTGAAGCAAAGAAGAGGAATAGGGAGGCTCCATCCCAGGGCCTAAGCCCTAATTTCATCTTGCTTGATAGCAGCCATGGCCTCCCAGGGAACCATGGGGAACACAGAGATAAGTTTCCAAGGTCAGAGGAATCTTCCAGAGCCCCTCACTCCCCTTGAGTGCAACCAATGATAGCCAGATATGGAGGTGATCAGGCAGGGCCCGGGGTGCTTCTCCTTTGCCCACTGTGGCCAGTGCCTCTCCAAGACACCAGATAAAAATGTCACCAAGAAGGAAGGGAAGTAAGAAGACAATGAGGTCTCAGCTAGGGACTCCCTCTGTCTTAGCAGTACATAGTGACCATTTGGATGACAGGTTACTAGGTGGGGATGTTTACACCAATGTAACTCTGTCATCAATGACTCCCTCCACCTGCCAGAAGCCACACCTTCATGTTGGGTTTGTTCTGCCTGCCCTGGAGGATCTGGGCTCCTACCTATGCCAAAGGATGGGGTCAGGTCAAGACCCTGGATGGAGTACTACTCTACTGTCTTTGCAGTTTGCTCTGGCTGGGCTGGGTCACCAACACTCTGCTCTCTTTTTCCTTCCCCACTCCATCCCTCAGGACCCACTGCACCTGAGGTCTTGAGCATTCCAGGGTCTCATCAGGAAGCAAATGCTGTACACGAAGTGCTGCCTGGTCTCTCAGAGGAAAGAACCCCTCACAGACAGCGTCCCTCACAGATGACAGCGCCCCCACAGGACAGCGCCCCTGACGGACACACCCACAGGCCCATCTGATAGTGATAATTCCTCCTTAAAACTCTCTTCCCAGGAGATTCTAGGTTGTGCTGTTTTGGTAATTAAAACCAGCTGGCACAACTGGGCTCCATGCGGTGCAACTGTGAGACTCAGGGAGAAGAGAGCTCTGGGGTGCCGCAGTTGTATAACCAAGAACAGCACACTCGCCTGAAGAACAGGCTGCTTGGGTCCCTCTCAGGACTGCTCCCAGGAACCAGACCAAACTTACTGTCTCCTGAGAAGTGTCTTTATCTGGGATGTCAGAGAGAATGTCATTTCTGGTCCCAAGAGTGACACAGAACTGAGATTCCTTGGTGGAGCAGGTGGGAACCTATCTGATACACATTAAAGAGAGTGAAGTCTCTAGGTCGGGTTTTTTTCTTTTTTAGCTTTTTCGAGACAATATTTCTCTGTGTAGCTTTGCAACCTCTCCTAGGATTTACTCTATAGACCAGGCAGGCATTGAACTCACAGAGATCCACCTGCCTCTGCCTCCTGAGATTAAAGGCATGCGCCACTACCACCCAGATATGCCTCTTGGTTTTTTATATGTGTCATCTCTACTCTTCTTTGAGCCAAGAGGGTATCTATGAGTGTTACAACTCTGAGAGGAAAGGTATCTTGGCAATCTGGAGCCAAAGAATACCACAAAGTAACACCTCACAACAAACCTCACACAAGAGATTTATTTGGAAAGACTCCGAGGGTGGCTGCCTCTGCTGGGGGCAAGAAGTAGGGGTGAACTGAGCAGGCTTTATATAGGGTTTCTTGGGAGGTAGAGCTTTCCAGGGTGGCCTGGGATTAGTAGGATTCTGTGGCCTGATCCTGGGGCAAGCTGAGGGATTGGTGGGGTTTTGTTCTCAAGGATTGATAGTTTTCTTTTCCTTGGCCCTGGTCTTGGGCTCTAGACAGCGTCAGGGTGTTCTTTCCTTGGCCCCTCTATGGTATTCATCCCAGAAGCTCTGCTATATGCAAGCCTTCTCTCCGAGACACTGCCTTGGGAACAGGAAGTCAGAGTTGTGGTGTTTGGTAGACAGAGGCCATGCTCCATTCTCCATGGATGAATGACAGTGGCCTCAGTTTGCAGCTGTTCTGTTTAACAGCGTCCAGACCAGCATGCAACACAGACGTGGCCATAATTTAGAAGTCTGGCCTCTTGGCTCATAACTTATTTGCAGTTAGCCATCCTTATCTCTGTTCTCCTCAGCTAATTAGGAACGCACTGTTTCCATAAACTGGGGTTTATTAAGCTGAATCAATCAGGAACCATAAAATACAGTCTTTAGCCATGACTTTGCCCCTGGGAGAGGACGTGAGGGTGTGATAGGATGGGAGTGTGTGGGGGCAGGGGCCACATTATGAAATGCCACAAGGCATGGGTACTGGATTCCTTCTTAGGAAAGCAAGATTCAAACTATTTGAAAAGGCCTGAGCTATATTTGGGGTGGAGGTAGAATGTACAGCATGTCTTGGCTGCCACCTCATAATCTTGAGCAATGGTTCACTCTCTAACCAGGAAGTGAGGTAGGCTTCATCACTAGGGACCCACAATCTTCATTCAGCATGCCTTGAGGGCGTGGCAAGTCTCTCCCATCTCACGTCTCTGTGACCCCTGAAATGCTTGGTCAACTTACTTTGAACACTAGTAACACCACACACACACACACACACACACACACACACACACACACACACACACCCCATTTCAGGCCTGTGTAGAAATTCCAGGAAAGTCTCTGCTAATCTCTGTGACCATTGAGGTGTCTTTCCTTATTTCTTCATCTCTGTGACTGTCGTGTGTCCTTCCTCATTCCTTCTACACTCCAGCCTCTGAGGCACACACACATCCCTGTTCCTTCTCTATAACCCACACCTTCTTCAACACTCAGCACACTGGTTCCCCAAGGAGGCTTTCCCCTCTCCTTGGGACCTGAAGTTTGAGAGAACATGCCCAAGGTCTGGGTGATTTGTGGAAGCTAGAGGAAGTGTGATCCCTCTAGCTTAGCCTTTCTCTCCATTGCAAATAAGAAGGCTGGTGAGCGATGCTCTAACCAGAGGCTGCCATAAACGTAGACAGGGAAGGTGAAATTGCAGAGGAAGCCACCCAGTTCCTTGTAGGGAAGAGCACTAAACGGATCCCAGGGTCTGACCCTAAGAAGAAATGAAGGATTGGGAGAGGGAATACTAGGAATTTGCCCCCAAGAAAAGGTGGAAGATGGTCGCTACATGCTGTAGGCCAGTATCTGCTTTAGCTTTCTAGTGTTCCAAACTTTTCTGTAGCTCACCTTGGGCACAGAGCCATTCTACTTCCTTACTCCCCTCCTCCATCCCTTTCCAACTGGAAATCCAAGAAGAGCTGTTCTCACGTTATCACTTTCTCTCTCTAGAAGATCAGGAAGTTTGGTCCTCTTGGCTTCACTCCAAGATACTATTTACTGTGCATTAATCACCAGGCAATGGTCCTCTGCCCTATAAAAGTCACTGATAGTGCAGACAGAGGGAATGTTTCTTTCCTCCTCTCTCTGGTGAGATCACTGGCCTTCCTCTCCATCTCAAGGCAGTCCTTTCAGAAGCGCAAGACTACTTCTTGGTGAGCATTTCCAGTGTGGGCTGTGATACCTGGTGAGGGAGGCCAGCTGTTAGGGGAAAGATGCCTTTGGAAGTGGTGAATCCATGTCCTTAGCTAAGGGGCTGACGGCTCTTGAGCACCATGGCCCAGAACCTTCTACCACATAGACAGCCTGCACCTTCTCTCCAGAGGAGCCATTCTTGACTCAGCCATGTCAACTGTGAAGGGAGATCTAGTGCCCTCTGGACCCATGCAAGAGGAATCCCTCTTGGGTAAAATTCCTTGCCTGGGAAGGAAGCCCCTTTCCCACCCCCATGCCTTGATATAGATATGGAATGTTTTCCAGGTTTGCATCCTTCCAAATGGTCACATCTAGCATGAAACCAGTGTTTGATAAATTTGGCTTTCAGAAAGAATGAGTGAATGAACAAATTAATGATTGAATGGATGACTACATGGACAAACAACACAGTCGGGTGTGTGGGTTGCTGGATTACAGGTCTGAGCCCATCGTCCTCACTTGCCTCTCTTTCAGTGTTCACAGGAGTCACCATGGCCTGGTCCTCCAGCCCGAAGAGCCTCCTCACAGTCTTTGTCTTTTCCAACTTGGCTGTCAGCTCTGTGGGTAAGACTAAAACATGGCATTCCTTTCTCCTCAAGAAGGGAGAGGTGAGCAGTCAAGAGCCTGGGGAAGTAACCAACCACATGAGACTCCAGTGGTCTGTCTAGCCCCTCACGGCTTCTTGGCTCCTAGGAAATGTTAACTACTTGGCTCTGGGGTTATCTTTTAAATGATGTATATTTCCTTCTTGCAGAGAGTTACCAATGTACAGCACAAAAATGTGAAAGTACAACGTGTTCTGAAAGTGCAAGTGTTTGTGAAACCACTAAAGGCTGCTTCAATGAGATACAGAGATTTGACACAGCATGTAAGTCGACCCTCACACCTTGAGAGTCTCCAGTTATCCTTGCTTCCTTTCCAGGATGAGAC
>LOJH01002685.1:13369-41792 GCA_001685095.1 Ellobius talpinus
TTGAGAGTCTCCAGTTATCCTTGCTTCCTTTCCAGGATGAGACTGGGGGCCTGGGGTTCTGAGAGGCGGTGGAGATGGAGCATGTGCTTGTTGTAGGACCTGGGTTCTACATGATGAGGACCATTCGGGTGTGCCTCCCTTCTTACTTTCACACTATCGGGGATCAAACTCAGGGCATCACACATTCTAAACAAGTACTCTACCACAAGTCAATCCCTTTGTAGCAAATGGTCCCTCTGTTGGTTCGTTCTCTGAAACAGACCATTGCGGATGGAGGGACTCTTGGAGAAGTGCAGTACTCAAGGCAGAGGGCATGAAGGGACAGGTTCTTTACCACTAGCTCAGGAGGAAAATTTACTTGGTGGCTCAATTTTCTACAGCTTCCCTGACAGATAGAATATTTAAACAAAAAGGATGTATTGCGGACTCAAATCCATGCAGTAGCCTGACAATCTCGGCAACCCTGGGGGCTCAACAGACATTTACATATACAAACAGCTGCTGCACGTCTGATAACTGCAACAAAGACGATATAACACGTGAGTACAGCTCCAGGCGGTGCCCCACCTGCTCAGGGCTCCTCTGCCTTTCCATGGGTGCATCTCTCTGCTGATGGGTTGCATCCGTGACACTTGCCTTCCCTTTTTGCTCAAAACTTTCCTTTGCAAAGGGTCTGGGTTGGATACATGCCCCTCTCTTGGGTTTGTGTGCACACAGTTGCATACACAGACTGGGTGACAGCTGGGCATCAGTAATTGGTCCTGGGTCTATTCTCTAAGTAGGTTCAATGAATCTCTAGGTTTAAATGCTTTGCTCTGCTCCTCCAATTGAGAGTTCCTCACCTGTTTTATTCCTCATCTTAAATTTTTGTATTGTTGAGATGTAGCCTTGCATGTATCCAGACTTGTATTGTATTACTGAAATCAAGTAAATCTCCCACTTCAGCCTGCAATGGAGTAGCTGGAAGTACAGTGTGCATGACCACACCTGGCTCATTCCTCAACCTATGATCAGCAACTTTTTAGAAAACAGATGATCTCTTATCTCATTATCTAGGACTCCTTTTTTTCAGGGCAGAGAACAGTGTAACTAATGAAGGTGAGGACAGCACAGGATTCCTGTGAGAGATCCTTCACTACACTCATACGGCAGGGCCTTTCTCCTGGACCTCCTTCTGCTCATCTTTCTCCTGGGCCTTCTTCTGCTCATCTTTCTCCTGGGCCTCCTTTAAGTTCATCTTTCTCCTGTGCTTCCTTCCAGTTCATTCTGACTGCAATGCTTTTTGATAGAATCACGGGGGGAAGCTATATTATATGAGTAATGGATAGATATGTTCTCAACTATTTCTTCTGCCTATTCCCCAAGATGAAAACTTTTCTCCCTCCATTCAGTGCCTGCACCATCTTCCACACCCAATGGTGTTGAATGTCCTGCCTGCTACAATGAGAAAGCAAATTTATGCTCCTCAGTTACTACCCTAAAGTGCACAGGGGAAGAGAAAAAGTGCATTGAGGTTACCGGCACAGGTATGAGTATTTCTTCAGACATTTTTTATGTACATACCCTTGCTTACTTTTTCTTATTGTTTGTCTAAGATTTGGATGTTCTTCAAGGGTATAGTGAACCCAGCATTTAGTTCTGTGAGTCTGAGCTGAGCAGCTGAAAACAGTCAATGTTCATTGCCTCCCAGTTTCTGCAGGTCTGCCTAGAACCTGAGTCCAGCACTGTTGCTGGTTCTGGCTCAGAGTGTCTCCCAGGACTGTGTGACTTGTCAGCAGGCTGTAGTCCTTCAGATGGAGGATCTGCTTTCTAGTTCACTCATAATTTTGGTGGTGACAACTCCTCTTCATGCAGTGGTCTCATGGCATATCAGTTGGCTTCTCTCCAAGCCAATGATGAGACAGAGAGGCACAGACTGATAAGAGGAGCTATAGATTTTAATAGTCTAATCTCAGAAGTGTCATATCAATTTTTAAGCTAAAACTTTATTGTAAAGAACTTACAAATAAAAAAAATCATGTAATGAGATTATCTGGATCCAAAGATTACACATGTCAATGAACATCTAAACAGTTAGAGTAGCCATTCCGAAGCTGTGGAGATTTAGATTGTCTTTTACACTTTCCCTATCAACTATAGGTGTAGGCATTTATCCATCATATGCACACGCACACACACACACACATACACACACACACACACACACACCAAGCAAACAAATGAAAACAGCACCAACAATAAATCCAGGACAGAATCAAAACTAGAAAAGCAATCTGATGCTTATCCTGTCATGACTCTTGTGTCCATTACCTGTATCCTGTCCTTTCTTATCACTCAATGCTCAAGAGTCTCATCTCATCCCTCTTAGCCCATTTGTATCTTGCTGACCCCACAGGCCAGTCCTGATACAATATGAGTGGGTCTTAAAGAAGGCCACTCTGCCAGTAGTTGGAGTGAGTTGAGGGAGGGGATCATCTTAGAAGGTGTTTTTCACACAGAGCAAAGGGCAATATGAGGCCAAGCATTTGGTTATCTCTCCAAGGTCTGGAGGGAGCCATTTGTTGGCAGTTGAAGAGACTATGTAAGTAGGGGAAAGAACCTTTGTCTAGATAAGTTGAGAGGAGTGAAGATAACAGGATGTCCCACAGAATACAGGGGTGAGGTGAAGCCATCCAATGAGACATATGCTCCCATGGTATCAGTCCTCCATGGAACTCAGAGGTCTTGAGAGAAGGGTTTTAGCTTGTGGGGAGCTATGGCATTTCCCATTATTTAGCTATTTTCCATAGCTAAGTTAGGATGGAGCACAGATACAATTTAGAATTTAGCCAAACATGTGAGGTCATTCATGTGGTATCATTCCTGCATATATTAAGTTCATCTCTTGTAAAGAAGGCATAGGCGTGCTGACCCCCGCTGCTGTTACTTGAGACTTAACCTGGGGCTCGGCTGATGATGAAGAGAGCTTTTCTCGTGCTTATCATCCAAAACAGAGGTTCCTTATTTAAGATCATTCTGGGCACATTTCTTTCCCCAGGGGATCTGGGTGATAAAGAGAAATAAGAGGAGAACAAGAATCCTGCTAACTCCTGGATATTTCTTTTTAGATGTGGGAACTTCAAATTTAGTGATATATGGGAAGGGTTGTGCAACTGAAAACTCCTGCGGACTGGATATGACCATCCTCGGTAGCATACAGATCAAAACCTCATGCAGCTCACCTGTTTCAAACCACGGGCACCCTACTGCCAAATTCGTTTCAGCATTTCTCATTTTTCTGCTCCCACTGAAATTCTTGCTTTGATCTTCTATGAACTGGCAATCTCATGGACCCATTGGCATGCCTGGATGGCTAATTCCAAAACACGGAACAAATAAAACCTGGTGACCACTCCTCTGTTCTTTTTGTGAAAACCTGTGTCCACTTTGTAACATCATGAGATACACAGAGATGGCTATTTCAATATTTCCACTATTCTCCTGCATATATAGGACAAGAAGTCCTAGTCAGAAAAATTAGGGAAACCAAATCAGTAACTAAATACATTTAACACTGGGAAAAAAAGAATAAATAAAGGCAAAAAAAGGAAGGGAAGGAAATCTATTCATATTGGAAAGAAATTTGTGAAACTACTAGAAAAATCATTTGTCTATATGTATGTATGTGCATGCATGTCCACATCTATACATGTATTTGTGTGATGCTGGAGAGAACACCAGACTTCATGCTTGCTAAAAAATATGGCACCCCTGAGACACATCTCTAGACCAAGGGAAGCACTTTTCAACATTAGCCTAAGTGTTGTCTCTGTCTCAGTCAGGGTTTCTAACAATTTGTGGAGCAAAGGGTTTACTTCAGCTTGGAACCCTCAGATCTCACTCTTCATTGCTCTTTCATAATCTGAATAAAAAGAGTGAAACCAAATGTGCTGGTTGGTTTTTTTTTGTTGTTGTTAATAAACTTAGACATCTCTGGAGAAAGTGAAACTTCCGTGAGGCACTGTCTCCATCATATTAGCCTGTAGGCAAATCTGTGGGATCATTTTCTTGAATAACGATTGATGCAGGAGGGCCCAGCTAACTGAGCATAGCACCACCCCTGGGCAGGTGAACATGTATGATATAAGGAGCAGGATGGGCAAGCCTCAAAGAGAAAGTCAGCAAGTGATGCTCTTCTGCTTAAGTTCCTGCCTCTAAGTTCCTGCTTGAGTTTTGCTGTGCCTTTCCTCAGTCGAGTGCTCTCTGAACTCCTAACACCATGCACTGGGGCTACCCTCCCAGCTGGCTCGGCATCATCCTCAGGCAGTAGGGACTAATATCACAGCCAGGAGGCAGACATGAACCTTCCAGAAACAAGTCTCTATGCCTTAAAGGCATCTATATCATTCCAGGATGGGTCAAGCCAAACTGAGCCTAGACGGTCATCTTTGATTCTCTGGCGATGCTCATGGCCTTTTCATACGAGCTCCTCTGTGCTCTAAAGGCCTGGTGGTTCCCTCTGCTGCTTGTAATGCCTCTCAGCCTTTTTCATCAAAGGAGCAGAAGGGACCTTTTTATGAAGGTGACTAAAGAGCAGAAGCCAGAGAACAAGAGCAAGAGTTGGGGATACAGCAAAGTACAGGAGGCACTACCCTAGGGCCTGAGTCTGCATTTCATCCTGCTTGATGGCAGCCATGGATGCCCAGGCATAGAATAACACCATGTCTGGTCATATGTACCTAGAGGTCCCATGGGGCATGAGGCAGATGAGCTTCTAAGGGTAGGAAAACCTGCCATAGCACCTCACTTTCACACTGTGGGACTGATGATAGTAGAGGAGATCAGGCAGGACCCAGGGGTGAGTCCCCTAAGCAGTTGACCAGCTGTTCAAGTGCCCATCTGAGGTACCCAATACCAAATGTGACCAGAAGGAAGAAGGTGAGAAGATCATGTATCATAGAGTCCTTATCTGTGGACTCGACACCAGTTGGCAGTGTACAGTGACTGGATGGCAGGTGTTGGGTGGGGAATGTTACTCCACTATAAGCCCATCATCACTGACCCCTTGACCTGCCTGTGTTTGCTCTTGCTGGAGCCCCACCTTTTTGTTGGACTTGTTACCTCTGCCATGTGCGATTCCCTCAGGATCTAGTTACTGTCTTCTTAAAGCCTAAAGAATGGGTTCAGTGAGTACAGTCTACTGTTTTTGCTGTTCACTCTGAATGGAATGGGCTTCTATCAGTCTGCTTTCTCCTGTGTTTTCACCCCATCCTCCAGGTGGTCATCTGGTAGGAGCCCCAGGTTGGAGTCATGCAGCACTAATATCTGCAGTTTTCATCCTGGCCCTCAGCAGGCTCTGAAGACCTGTGAGTCTGACAGAGCTCAGCCTTCCCCTCTTCCTGTTGAGTTTGCTTCAGACTCACGATACAGGCAACATAGGAGAAGGTTCTACCCCAGGACAGGATCCTTGGGGCTTCCACTAGCTAGTGCCTTCTCTGCTGCTTGAGGCTTTAAGGTCACAGGATGACACCATAGCATGTCTGGAGGGAACTGTCATTTCTGCACAGCTGGGCATCTTCAGCTGGCCTGTCATTCACTGTTCATCTGGAGAACGACCTGCAACTGACCCCTGGAACATTCCAGGACCTTGTTGGGAAGCAAATATTCTATATGAAGTGCTGCCTGGCCTCTCAGAGAGGAACAGAGGGCAGCCAGAGAAAACTGTGCGCTATCCTCATAGGTGTGATCCTCACAGTGCCCTAAGAGCAGGGTCAGATCTTATCTGTACTTTACAGTTGGGGAGCTGAGAGATTGAGCAGTAGATAGGTGTTGTTAAAGGAAAAAAGATTATTCAGTTCTGCTGGAGATGGCAGTTGACTTCATTCAAAGGAGGCACGGATCTCTAATGTTCTCCCTTCATGGCCTAGAGAGACAGGCTCCGAACACAGCACAGGCAAGTGAGGAATAAGGGAATCTCAACTCGGCAGGTCTCTTGCCGAACAAACTGATGTGGTCTAGAAGAAGAGCCAGCCCAACAATGATGGAGAGCTGTGAGGGCCATCTGTGAAGGGACTGAGGCAGGTCACTTATAACATGGGGAAATGTACAAATAAACATGGCAGAGAAGTGGTCCTCCCTGAGGAGAGTGCTCTGGGGAACCAAAGGTGTGTGAGAGGAGAGTACTTTGTCAGTCTCCTGGAGAACAGGCAGTGAGTTCCTCCAAGGACTTTTCCCAGTTGGAAAGCTGACAGGAGGATGGTCTTCCTGTCCCCAAGAAGTATTTTTAAGAGGGACATGCAGTAGAATATTGGTTCTGTTCTGAGAATGAGGAGAGAATGGAATCCTCTCAATATAACTCGTGGGACCATTCTAAAGACAAATGTGTGTGAGATACACTCCAAGGAGCAGGAATCCCTGATATTACCCCAAGTATTTTGAGCACTCTTCTTTGACCCAAGTAGGCTGTCTCTGCAGCAGGGTCTGCCAGCTTCCCCAGTGTGATCACAGGCCAGCACATATCTGAATAGCTGTCACCATGGAGATTTAGCTGAGGCCTTGCCCTGGGAGCAGGAAGTTGGCACAGAGATGAGTTGTTTCCATCCAGTGGGGGCCACGCTGTATTCTCTATTCATGAGTGACATTGATGAAGGGTTGAGATTTCCTCCTGGAGGGATATAGCCAGCTCACTGTGACTCCAACCTGTCCTGCAGGCTCTAGGCCCGTGTCATCTGAGGAAGGAACAGCTGAGGTAACCCTGCCCCAGACTCTGCTGCAACTGTGACCTTTTGGCTTCTGTGCCTTCTTTGCCAGACACCATCCTTATCATCAACTCATTAAGCACTTTGGCGTTCATGGTCCAATATTAACAGTACAAACAGAAGGTTTGCTTAGCTGAGCCGATAAGAGAAGTGTGAAACATACAGTCTTTGCCTGTGACTATGAAGCCTAGGAGATGTGGGCTGGGACTGGGGTGTTGCAGGAACTCCTTCAGGGTGAGAAGGCTCGATTCCTTCCACTGTAAAATGAAGCTTCTCTGGCCATGGTTGAGAGCAGCTCAGCCATATTGGCTTTTGGAGCTGAATTTTTAATTTTGTTTATTTATTTATTTATTTACTTTGACTGGAAAAAGGAGAGGCAACAATGAAAAGAAAAAGCAGACTAGTTGAGTTTTTAATAAGGTAAGATGTTCCTGCCCAGAAGAGGACGTGGTCAACAGACTAAAGTGACATTCTATGCGATATGAGAAAAATCCTTATGAAGCACAAATCTGTGATGGGATTGGTGCTCCCAACACATGAAACACTAGACTATCTCAGTGCAAAGGAGAACGTTTCTCATTAGAAATTGATACAAGTCCTGAGCACCTCTTCACAATAGCCTACAGGAACGTGGTACAAAGTACAGGATCACCAAGGTCCCCAGTGTGAATGGAAAGACCAGACACATTACTGCGAGACAGCAGCTCAGGCCCCCAAGCATGATTATCATGAAGAGGAGACACAGCAGGTGTCACCAAGAATGTTCGAAACAGAGAACTCATGTTCACTGTAGGCAGGAAAGCACATAATTCAGACAGTATGAAAATAATGGGGGGCCTCAGACACTTAAAAATACAATGGTAGGTTGGGGCTACTTCAGGCAATACTTCTCTCCTCTGTCCCACTACTATAGAAAAATGACAGGCACCCTATGAATACAGTTTTCCTGTGGCTATATTTCTCATGTACCCAAAGAAGGTTATCCTAAGTGATCAGAAACTTCAAGTGGCTCATCTATTATCCTAGACACACAATAAATAAGAGGCTGAAACTTTGTCCCTCCTACTGCCACTCAGGAACCTGACTGCTGGTGCATGGTGTTATCAACCACATGTCCTGAGACTTCTGCTTCTCTCTAAAGTCTGTTTGAACAGACCCTTGCTTTGCCTAGTCCATCCTGTCTCTCCATGTGTTAGTGTCTCCCCTAACAATTCAAAAGTAGATGCCAACCCAGGGCCCCTCCTGAACCCCCAGGGCTTTTACAAGAAGTTCCCAGAGGATCCTGCTGATGAGAACAGTGTTGTGATTTATGGCACAGGTGTCCCTGGCAGGTCCCATGGTGACTGGGGACCTCAGCAGGCAAGGGACAGAGAGATACACCATGTAGAGTAAGTTTGGGTATGGAGTGTTTATTAAGTGAGTGTTGGGAGGGAATAAGGTTATGGGGGGTATGGGAAAAAGAGATAGAAAGGGAGGGGAAGAGAGAAATAGAGGAACAGAGAGAGGGAAGAGGAGAGGGAAAAAGAGAAGGGGGAGAGAGAAAGAAAGCTGCCTCTTCAGAAGAACAGGAGAGAGAGAGAGAGAGAGAGAGAGAGAGAGAGAGAGAGAGAGANGAGAGAGAGAGAGAGAGAGAGAAAGTGACCAGAGGAGGTGGTCTTGCCTCAGTGGGCAGAAAGAGACTGAGAATGGGCAGAGCTTCTCTCTTAAAGGGTCAGGGGGCCCAGGTGACAGGGCAGGTTCAGGAAGTTTAGGGTAGAGGACCCCCAAAATTAGTATTACCCATCCTGGGCTGAAAGTTGTCCTTGGCCCTATCAGCAGCTTCATCCCTGTCAGAGACCAGAGATGTCAGAAGAGTTTAACCAAAAAAAAAATCTTTGATTCTGCCCCATGCAGAGACCTGGGATGCCAGTAAATGGGGGAGTGGTGTCTGGCTTTTCATTTTCTTCCTCTATAAGAATCCCCTCTCCTAGGATCAACACATAAAGACACAACTGATGTGCAGATTTATATAGACACTGTAAATGGGAACGGGGCTGACTGTTCATGCCCTCCCTGTCTCTATCCAGTAAAGTATTACTAACTCCAAGGCTGTGACCCTCAGTGGCACTCATTCCCCAGGGACCTGCTCCAGCTGTACCAGAGTATTGCCTTCACTTAAAACTCCTATCTATGAATCTATATTAAAACTGATTCCTTTGCCCTCTATCAATTCATTCTTTGAATTTATGCAAATAAAGAACCTGGAGGCCACTGACTCTAGGAAGTTTTGTGTAGCTGTGAGCTTCCTGCATCCTGCCTTCATGCATTTTACCTGAGATGAGAGAAAAGACCTCCATTAAACTCAGAGACACACCATGTTTATTT
The DNA here is from genome assembly GCA_001685095.1 of Ellobius talpinus. Lineage (NCBI taxonomy): Eukaryota > Metazoa > Chordata > Mammalia > Rodentia > Cricetidae > Ellobius > Ellobius talpinus. Next base: position 22,471 of record LOJH01002685.1, read on the forward strand.
CAACTTTAGTCACACAGGCCACATAATCGGTCAGTCTCAATGTCCTGCACAGGAGTGAACAAAAGCTGGTGTGTGCCTAAAGACTCAGATAGGGCTCAAGAGGACACTGAGAAGGATTGTTGAGGATAAGGATTTTCTTAGAAGAGTTATTAATGCCATGTACAGACAGACAATAGCATGATGAGGGTTCTGAAGAGTTCAGGTCCCTGTGATGGAGAAAGACAGCATGGGGGTGTTTCAGAAGGGAGGAATCAGAGGCCCATTTGCAGGAAGAGGGAGTCCATTTGTATAGCTCTCTAAGGAGGGAGTGTTTTCACGGTAGGAACCTGCAGCCATGCTGTCTAATTCCCAGGTAGGAGGCAGATCAAGGGATGGAGAGCAGGAAGTGTGGCCAACAATACCTCTTTGATGGAAGTTCATTTACCCCAGGTGAGAAAGTCTGCAATGGAAGTCGGTTAGATAAAGACTCGGGTACTCAGCAGGTGTCTGCCCCTGTCTGTGAGAGGGGACTGAGAGTTGCAGACCTGGGCCAGCAGAAGGCTAGTCTATCCCAGCATTTCCTTCTTATAGTTTCGAGTGTGTACTATGTACATAGTACTACCCAGTCTTCAAAAGGGAAGTAAATCGTGTTGTTTACAACAATATGGATGAACGCAGAGGACATCATGTGAGTGGAAATTAACCTAGCATTTCCTCGTGACCTCACTCACAAGTGCTTTTTATAACAGGTGTGTAGAAGCCAAGAGTGTGAGGGTTGTTGCCAGGGCTGGAAACCAAGAGACTGGGTCATCACATACCTCAGCTGACAAGGTCAGAAGGTTCAAGGGGTCTGGATGTAGTGTTTCTGCTTATTTGTAGTTTGCTTGGTAGGTAAACATTTCTATGAGGATTTTAAATGTTCTCACTGTATAAATTGAGGACATGACCACTCTAAGGTATTATTGGGGGGTTTGGAAAGAAGTTTTTTTTGTAGATATTGTTTGTCTGGAAACATCACCCCAGCCCCTGTCATCCATTTCAAGCCCCCTCCCCTGGGGCTTAGAGCTGCCTTAGTCTGGACTCCACCTCTGGGAATGCCTGCCAAGCAGTGACCCCTCCCCAGGGAGGGTCATGAAAGCCCACCAAGTAGTGACTCCTCCCCAGGGAGGGTCAGGGACTCTCCCACAGCCTATTTAGGCTGTCTCCCAGAGAATGAACATGTGGTCTCCGTGTTTGTGTGGTCTCCCTTTCCTCTCTTTCCCTCTCCATGCTTTTCCTGGGCCGCCCAGGAGCATTGCATTAAACACAGGCATCTGGGCATCTTTTGTTCAGTCTAATTTGGTCTGATTGGAATAACTTGCATCGTCCTAAGAAATATTCCTAACAGATATGAGGAAAAGAACCAGAAGCACCTAGAAGAGTAGAGAGCAGGGAGAAAAACTGGTAGACTAAACACTTCCATCAGACTGAACTGGGTTATGAAGGTGGAGGGGGCAAGAGAGGAGGACAAAGACAGGAAGACAAAAATAGGATGACCCAGAGATCACATGGCTTAACTTTTAGAGTCCGACAGGAATGGGGGGGGGGCGAGCAGGCATGGAAGTCCATGAGCTGGAAAAGTTTAGGGTGGGATAGGGTGAGAAAAGCTGAGAAGAGTCACAGGAGGTTGTGATATTGGAGAACCTGGGGGCCCACATACATGTGGTATATTAATAGGGACCACAGATAGCCATTTCTAGGGTTCCTTTTGGGCCTGTCACTCCCTACAAGAATAGTATGTGAGGTAATGGATCAGATTAATTTAATCATTAGGCAATATATCCATGTAGTAAACCATAATTACTATATATTGTAAATATATAGTTTTTTATGGTTATCTGTCAGATCTAACTTCTTAAACTAGGAAAGCATGAATCACCAAATACTTTTTAAGATGAAAGAAAAAAGAAATATTTAAAAATGTGTGTGACTAAATGTTAATGTTTACCTGTAAAGTGAAAGGAGAAAGACCAAATTCACGACTCTCTAATTAATGCAAGCTTTATTTAAGTGGTGACCCTGGACTGGCCAGCTGGCTGTCTCATCCTAAGTCAGGATTTTAAAGAGTGACCCTTATTGGCCTTTTGAGATCCCTTTTGAGGAGACTCTAGATGCCCCAGGCATGGCAAGCATGGCTCTAGCAGGCTTTGTCCTTCTGAAGAGTCCAAGAATAAGAACACAGAAAAGTAGATTCCAGAAATAAGAATGTGTGAATAAAGAAATACAAAGTTGTAAGCCTGGAAGAATGAGAGCAGGTTGCCAGAAGCTTTCTCAGCAGCTTAAGGATTAACAGTTAACATGTGTTACTTTGATTTACAACTGGCTGCTCTGTTTACAAGACCAAAGTATCCATCTATAAACTGAGGGTTAGCCCTAAGATAACACCCTGGCCACCCATGATCAACAACAGATATAAGCTGAGTTAACCTTTAGAGGGTAAGGTGTACCTGACTTTTCAGTTATGTATTGTCCCTGTTGTGTGAAGCTGGCAGCATTTGGGGGAGTACAGAGCTTTGGTAAACACCATCAGGTAGTACCAGGAAAAAAACAAAGACCTAAAATACAAACACTAGTTTAACTAAAAAACTCTGTTAATGGGCATTGTAAAAGAGTCAATTTGCATCTCAGTTTCACCTTGAGATTGTAAGAATTCCTTTGTTATTGCTTAATGCTTGTTGCTTCTTGCTATAAAAAAGGGAAGTTCAGAAACCATCCTTTGCCACAGCCTTACAAGTCCATTTCTGGCTGTGGTCTTAGCTAGCTGGTAAGCTTTTTGTGCCCCATGGAGATTTATTTTTTTATTTTTATTTTTTACTGGAATAAAATTTACTAGACTTCAGATTTACTAGACTTCAGAGGTCTGTCCACATCTTCGTGTGACCCCCCCACGCAACACTTCTCCCCCATTTCCTATGCCTTGCTAAAAACTGTTAATTGCATTCCTAAAGCTATCTTCCAAGGTCTACTTCTTTATTTGGTCACTTCTATCTCCAGAGGCTGACTACCATGTCCAACCAAAATTAAATACCACATCCTAACACAGGGTCTCCACTTTTCTCTTTATAAACTGTCATTTGCCTATGGGTCACATCTGTCTCCCCTCTAACCAGAGGGAGTCCTTTGTCCCTTCAGAACAAATACCCTTTCCCCTTCTCTTTTGTTCCCTTCCCCCTTCTCCCTCATCCTCTATCTCCCACCCCTGCCCTTGGTCTCTCTGGGGCAAATAAATCTCCTTTTTGTTGAGAACTTCATCTTGGGTTATCCTGAGCAGATACCGGCCCATTCACCTTTTATTGGGGAGAATAAAGAGTTATTGGTTGTAAGCGTGTTCACAGGGGTAAGAGGACTGACTGTTAAGGATTGTTAAAGAAATGAAACAGGAAGAGAATATAGATAATTGAAATGAAACTGAAAGAGAAAGATAAGGGCATTTATCAAATAAGTGGAGTCATGACCTCCTGAAACAAAGGCATGGTTGCCATTTCCTGGAACAGGCAGTACAGTATTAACTAAGGTGGGTGCATAGCTCAATCTTTGAGAAGTAGATGTTTAATCATAAACAGGAATGAACCTGGTTTATCTTTACTATACGATGGCTTTTAAGCCTAAGATGGAGGCAAGCAGGTTCTTTACTTTGGTTGAGATGTGGCATGCTTACAAGAAGCAGCAACATTTTTATTTATTTTTTATTTAAAAGATTTCACATGTGATTCCCTTACTGAGTATTGAGGTCACTGAAGTTCAAGATTTCTCTTTATTTTTCCCCCTTAAGACAGGTGATGAACCAGCCTGCCTCCATCTTAGACTTAAAAGCCATCTATAGTAAACACAAACTAGGTTCGTTCTAGTTTATGATTAAACCTATATTTTATTCCCAAATTTTAGATTAAAGAACCCTTAGAGGAGTAGTGTTACAAACATAAAAACATCTTTATCACAGTAAAAATCTTTATCACGAGGAGCCAGGCTTACTCACTCCCCACTAGAACAGTAGAGAGTGGCCTCGATATTGAGATACATAGACAATATATAGGGAATAGAGAGGGATTGGATTCAACCAATGGTCAACCAATCAGAACAAACAAAATGGTCACAAAAATCACAAAAGCAGAACTTCACATTTACTCAAGAGTTTAGCTAGGGGTCGCCCAATTAGAACAGCATTTACAATCTTAAGATTAGGATGCATTTGGTGTCCTGAGTTAGTCACCAGTGTGACAGGTTTTAATACCTCATGATTTACCATCTCTGTCGTTATAACCCCACTGTGACAGACTTTATATTTCCTTGTTTTACAGTCCCTAAGGCAAATGTTTTATCTCCTGCTTTACTTAGGAAATTTCATTTCCTCCCTTAGCAAACAAGGGCATATCCAGGTGAGGATTTTAACTCTTTTGCTCTGTTTCTCAAGGATTGGGCTAGTGGGCTAGTGCCCCACCTGGAACCTCCACCACAAATGGCCGTGTCCGCTGTCACCTTGTTATGATTACATTAAGACCACATTGCAATCATGTCTTTGTTTCAAAAAGTTTCAGTTATCATCTTACAACCCTACCCGTGCTTTAAAAGGTTGTAACAACTGCCGTGTGTATGATGAAATTGGTTTAATCACCTTGTTATTTTCTACTTCTCTATCCCTTCCTACTTTGTTCATCAAATCTCCTGTTTGGAAATCCTCTACCCCCAAATTATAAAAATCTTGACTTCTTCATACCTAAGGCTGACCTCTTGAATCCTGCCTTAGGGGAAGGCAGCCAGTGTACAGGAATAAAAAAGCTTGCTTTAATTAATTATTTGTTTTAGTTAATTTGGCCATGATGAAATGGGTCCTTGGAATTAAGATTAAAGGGTTTCCCTACCTAGACCTGGCTGTCCTGGAACTCACTGTATAGACCAGGATGGCCTTAAACTCACAGAAACCCACCTACCTCTGCCTTCCGAGTGCTGGGATTAAAGGCATACACCACTATACCTGGCTACTCTTTAAGATCTCTAAAGACGACCTTTTCTCAAAGAACCAATCTTTAATCCAGGTGAGCTTTCAGCCCAGAAATCTTTGGCAGCCAATTTCTTCCAATAATTTCCCTCATGAGTTCTGGTAGTTTCCCCCCAAAAGACTGGATTTCTCAGCTTCCCTTGTGAATCACAAAGGTCATTTCAAGAGACTGAATTCTACCTTTCCCTCTTGACATTTTTACCAGTTCACAAGTGTGGGTGACGAAATTCTCCCAAACATGAATAACCGTGATTCCACCTAAGGTAGGACAAGCCTCTCTTTCTCCCTTCCTTCTGTCTCTCTCTACAGAAGCGTTTCATAATCTACCAAGTTCAGCTCTTAGTCATTCCTGTTACACGAAGCATCCTATGGATCTCTGTGTAGGAAATCCCAGAGCTACACTGAAACAAGCATCCACTCACAGTAAGACATCTTTTCAACTCTGCCCTCGAGTTCAGGACAAGCCTCACTATTGGCATCAGCATCCCTTTGAGCTCTTGTTTGAAACATATTTCTTCTTGTATGTGTTAAAACTCACACTGAAGAGTGAGTTCTGGTTGCCCTTGTCCACCACTTAATCAAACACACACACACACACACACACACACACACACACATACACACACAGAAACACACACATTAGCCCTCATGTCAGGACACTGAAGATTAACCTGGGGTTATGGGAGAGCTCTGGATCTCTTTCTACCTCTTTCCAATAGAGCCACATTGAATAAATTTCCTTATTCTGATTTTCACTATCAATATATCTTTTAATTATGTTATTGAGGCTGCACCTGGCTTGTAAGGCAGTCAGCGTCCAGGAGAAAGATTACTTCTGTTAGAGTAATGATGAAATAAAAACTCCTTCTGGTCTAGGGAACAGAATCTGCCTTTGGTGGAGACTATATATTGCTCTTCAATGGGTCAAATACCTGACTAAAGAACCACCCCAGGAAGAAGGCACCAACCCAGGAAGGAGAGAAAGGAGAGATCACTTCCCAGAATGCAGAGCCACCCAATGCTATGTAGGCTAAGTAGATGGCTGGAATAATTATTCCTGTAATGAGATTCTGTATTTTTCCTTCCCACCCACCTCCTAGCATAGGCTCTACAAGCTGCTTTCAGTTTCAGAAGATTCCTTGAGCCCATCAACCTTTTATAGTCAGTAAGGTCCCACTTTTCCTTTTTTCTATATCTTTCTTTCAGATGCTGACCAGAAGATAAACATTCCTATATCTTATATTTTTGGCTTCTGTTTCTTTCTCTAAAGGCCCTGCTATGGCCTGTTGTCATGTACTGAACTTCCATGGTCACTAAGCTCAAATGGCATGGCTTTTTCCTTCTCCATTTCCTCTTCTGGGTAGCTGCTGACATTCACAGCTCTCCTGCACGTGATGTGTTTTCTTTTAAATTCTAATAAAAACCCTCTCTAGTTTTCATTTGAGAATTTTTTGATTAATGAGACTAAGAGTCCAGGAGGAGGATCCTGATTTCTGGTAACACTTCTAGTTTGTAACACAAGGCTGGGAGACCAAAATTTTGTTACTTCCGAGTATTGAGTAACATTAAATTTTACTTGACTGAATCTGTTTCAAAGAACTGATGGTTGGCTTACATCTTACACACACACGCACACACACACATGCACACATACATATACACACATAGTCACCATTCCTATTTCTTTGAAATTAGAAAGAAACAAGTTATTAGGCACTCTAATTTAGTCATTGTATTTCTATTAAACCAATTTATTTAATTGTTCTTCTTGTATTAACTAGTTAAACAAACTATTTAAAGATCTGGTATCCTCTAAGAGATTGCCCCAACATTTGCTGTCAAGCCTGACAACCTAAGTTTGATTCCCAGGACCCATGTGGTGGAAGGAAAATTGATTCCTGCAAGTTGCCTTCTGACCTCCACATGCATGCCATAGCACTTGGACACACACACCCACACACGTATGTGCACACACGTGCATACACACAAATAAAAATAAATCTTAAAAAAAGAACTTCCTCTCTTGTGTATTCTCATTAAGATTTCTGGCAAGACCATGCAATCATCACTTGAGCAGAAACTTCCTTTTTCCTAATTAATCCTCAGGAGACTAAGTTTGCTCTGGGCCTCCCATCACCACTCTCCTCAGTGTCTATTCTGGTCCTTGTTCCCCCTTATAGACAGATGTATCTGTTAAACTGATGGAGAATTCCTACTCACATTCATCACTAGCTATTCCATGATTACTATGGACGTGGTACACTACTTGGTCTAAACAAACGCGAGAACGAGTTAATTTTTACAGAATTAAGTTCACAGCCCAGGAGCTTCTGAAGTGTATTAACAATCGGTATAAGAAGTTGAATTGATTCAGGGCCTGGAGAGTTGACTCAGTGGTTAAGAGCACTGGCTGCTCTCGCAGAGGACCCAGGTTCAATGCCCAGCACCCACACAGTGGCTCACAACCACCTATAACTCCAGGCCCAGGAGATCTGATGTCTTCTTCTTCCCTCCACAGGCATCAGGCATGCATGTGGTGCACTGACATACATGAAGGTGGAATACTCATACACATTAACTAAGAATAAACACATTTAAATAAAAGAACAGGAGTATCACCTATGATTTGTTCTTCACCAAGCTTAGGGAACTCACAGACAAAGGGAAGCACCTGGAAGCAGAAGAATCTGTGCTCTTAAGATTTCATTTAGCAACAGCTAAATGTCTAACTCTGTTGGTATTGAAATGAAACTGTGGGACCTAGAAGAATTCCATAAAAGAATCATTTGCGTGTTGAATTCGGGCTGGGCCCAAAACTGCTCCATGTTGGATCAAACAGTGATCTTTCCAGCTGTGCATTGTCCTAGGAGATTCCACAGCCCCAGTAGCTTATGATTCACAGCCCCTGGGTGGACCCAGAGACTTCTCCATCCCCCAGGTACCACCCACCCAGGAAGACTGGTGACTGACTTCCTCCTGGGACTAGGAACAGAGCCACCCCATACGTTTACTGGAGAGAAATGGGAGAGAACAGATGGATACATTACAGTCATTTCAGAAAACTAGGCCCAAGAACTTATCAGACACACCAGAACAAGGAAAGAGTCTCACCTCCTTATCTGGACCCCATAAAGCAATAGACACCCAATAGCGTAGCTGGCCTCACACCAACCTGTGACCTGATGACCTGCTCTGCATTCCAGGAGCCAGGAAATCCCCAGCTGTCACTAGACTTTCCAATTTGGTTCTCTGCCTTTGATGAGGACTGCTGGGTCACCTGCCAATCAACATGTTTGACCTCCTGGACCTGGACCTGACTCACTGTCCCTGGCTCCTGACACATTTCCCGCTGTGAACAGGTTTGGATGTTGTAAGCTGAACTCGGCAGTTTCTCCCTCAAAGCTGACTCAGCAGCTCCAGCAGCCCCTGCCAGCACTGGTCTGGTTATTATCTTATCAATACAGACCCAATTCTGAAATCCCTTGAACCCTTAGCCCCTTTATGCTGTATTCATTCTGTAATACACAGATATGCATAGAGATATGCAGATATCTTTATTGTGTGCTATGGGCTATGTTACATAAGAATTCATATTAATAATTAATATTGGAATTTTAAAAAGGATAAGCAATGATTGCTTGATATTCATGGGAGGTCTGCACTTTCTGAAGAGAAACAGAAGAGGAGTGGGTAATATGGGGGAAGAGTGGAAGCTGGGGGAGGAACTGGGAAGAGAGGAAGGAGGGGAAACAGGATCTAAAACAAAAATGATAGTAATAATAAAACAGATGAACAAAACCAACATAAATATTATATTATATATAATATGTATGTATATAATATATAAATATACATGATATTCTTTTGAGACAGGGTCTTACACAGACAGCCCTAGTTGGCCTGGAACTCCCTATGTAGACTAGGCTACCCTTGAACTCACAAAGGTCCTCCAGCCTCTGTCTCCAAGTGCTGGCAAGTGCCTCAGCTCCACTATTGCCTTCTGTCTCTATTCTTCTGCCATTGTACATAAAAACATAAAAAATGCTCTAACACAGAAACTAACTAAGACTTTTGGATATTTCAGCCCTTAATCTCTGCACAGGAAATCAAAGTCCATCTGACGGCAGGTGCTGTCGGTTACCTATCGGTGTAGGCGAGCAGTCATCTCACTGGAAATGGTGGCTTCCTTAGACACTATATTTAATTACCATGTGGACAGAAGGTCTATTATGAGGTGTTGGAGAGATGGCTCAGCCGTTACGAGCACTGATTACTCTTCCAGAGGACGTGGATTCAATTTCCAGCATGTACATGGCAGCTCACAGCTGCCTGCAACTCCAGTTCTAGGAGACCTGACACCCTCACGCAGACACACTTGCAGGCCAAACACCAATGCACATAAGGGAAAATAAATAATTTTTTTAAAAAAGATCTATTCTGAATGCACTGCCAGCCTATCAAATGGAATATTTACTAGTGTGGCAGCAACATCTGGCAACAGCAATTACTAAGAAAGTAGAAAGGGGACATGGTGTCTTGGAGATGCAATGACAGCATGTGTTTACATTGAAAATGATATGTTTATCTACATGTATATCAGCTTTCCTAATTTTTCCAATAGAAAATTTTGCACAAAGAATGGCTGAACCTGGAATTACATGCACACTTTGTCTCCAAAATTAGCAATATTACAACCACCAGTATATAGCCTTTTAAAATACATATTTCTTTATATACTACCATCAATCTATTTAAGTATATATGTAAGTTAATAAACTCTACTGTTATTTGTTTTGAGCTATCATCCATAGGACATAAAATTAAATAAATTAAAAATAATGTCTTTTAATTTTAATACATATATATTCATATGTTTGTATGTTTGCCTGGATGCGGTTGGTCACCTGTGAGTTCAGTACCAAGATAGGCCAGAAAAGGGCATCAGTTCCTGTGGAGATAAAGCTACAGATTGTTGTGAGCTACCTGATGTGGGTGCTGGGAACCTAACTTGGATCATCATAAAAGCTGTATGTCTTCCTATTTAAAATGTAAGGAGAAAACACACTTTTTGTAAAACAAAAATGGACAGGCATTTAAATAAATAAATAAATAAATAAACAAATAAAACAAACAAGAATGGAAGTGTGTGTTTCTTTAAATGCACACATGGGTGCTTGGGATGAAGATTGGCATTTGTCCAGCAGGCACACTATCCTGGGTTCAATTTTTAGGACCACAGACATCTCTCATTTATAACTTTCACATGACTTCATCTTGTCACATTGAATCCCATGAGTGTTGCATGATTTTCACTGCCTTTAATTCTAGAAGAGTTAGAATTTACCTTGAGGTTGAGTTCTTCAATAAAGTGCAGCTGATTAGGGACCAGGAAGCCAGCACTTGTCACAACATGAGGACTGGATAAAAAGCTGAGCTACCCCAGGGTGCTAGCCCTAGGAAGCGAAGACCATCCTGGGCTGCAGAGTGATTCATTGTCTCACAAAACCAAATGAGAGAGAACTATGAAAGAGAGGGTGTGATCCTTGACAACAGTGCTGACATGACTTCTGGAGCTCATGTCTATTCCTGGACCTATTATCCGTATTTGATTGAGTTGACAGATAACATGCTGACTCTTAATTAATGCATATCAATATTTGCCCATAGAGGTTCAAATATGAAGCAAAAATATTGGGGGGTAAGTTTGTCAAAATATGAGTATGTTCATCAGCACTTCCTTGTTCCCCAGGCTGTAGATGAATGGGTTCAGTGCAGGACCGATGACCGCATAGAACGCAGAGATCAGCTTGTCTCCCTCAGTTGAGTAAAGGGACTTGGGCCTCAAGTACCTGATAAGCCCTGTTCCATAATAGATGGTGGCCACAACCAAGTGTGAAGCGCACGTTGAAAAACCCTTTTTTCTGCCTTCAAACTGAGTCTATTCGTATCACAGCTACCAGAATGCAGAGGTAGGAGAGAACAGTCAGGAGGAAAGGGAACAGCACTATGCCAGCCCCTCCAATGGCCATGGTGGCCTCCAGCAGAGACGTGTCTGCACAGAACATGTGCAGGAGGATGGGCAGTTCACAGAGAAGATAATCTACAGTGTAAGCACCACAGAGTGGAAGGATTGTGATGCAGAGAGGTCTGACTGAGGCACAGAAGCCTGTGACCCAGACTGCCACTGCCAGTGCTGTGCCCACCGTCCAGCTCATGATGAGAAGGTACCTCGGTACCTGAGGGGATAGCAGATGGCCAGGTAGCGATCTATGGCCATCACTGCAGGGACGGAGCACTCTGTTGTCTCCAAGAACAGGGTGAGGTAGGTCTGAGCCAGGCAGAAGGGGTAAGATATGACTTTCCTCCTGGCAAGAAAATTGAAGAGCATCTTTGGAGTCACAAATGTGCTGAAGAATCCATTGAGGAAAGCCAGGTGACAGAGGAAGAAATACATGGAGGTCTGCAGAGCCACGAACGTGATGACAGCTGTGTTCCCCAAACAGTTCGCTAGGCAGACCAGAGAGAAGAATAGGAAGAGAGGAATCTCAGTCTGGGGGTGGTCAGAAAACCCCACAAGGACCAGCTCGGCTACGGTGCTGGAATTCTGGGGTCTCATACCTGCTAATGAGCCATCCCTGTTCAAATGAGAAGAAATCAAAAGACCCCGCATAAAAATGCGTAGGAAAGATCTGCCCCCTTCGCATTTGCTTTACTGCTGAAGACACTTCACATCCTAAATGTCAATGACAGTCTCTCTGTGAGACCCCTTCACACACAAATTTAACCCATCACTCCCCTGAGGGACCAGGGTGGGAAAAACACACAAGATCTTTTAGTACCACAGAGATAATTTTGCCATCACTACATCATATCATACAGACTACAGGGCACTCCTCTTTGGTTCGCTGACTACATGTTTTACTTATCTGTTTCTTAAAAGCCAGCAGTGGCTTCAGGAAGATAAAGTGACTTGTCTGACATCATGAATAAAAACGTGAACGTTGAAAATAATCGCATTCTTCTTCCACGAGTCCGGTAATGGGTATTACAGAGCTCATTTAGCCAAACAAATATTTGACATCCCCAATCCCTACAGGACACAGACTACAGGGTTATAGGGCAGACTGCTAGAGGTAGTATTTAAACTGCTTAACCAGGTTAGTATTCGCCAAAAACAATACAATTCAGTCACCCAGACTTATGGCTTTCAGATTTCTAGCCATGGTCTCAGAGAGTATAATTGTTTCAAAGCAAGAATTTCCTTATTGTTTTTAAGTTGGGGGCATTTTCAGACACACTTTGCTCTTACTCTTCTTCCTTGCTCACTCTGCCCCCTCTGACTCACTCTGGCTGCTCTCCCTCCTCCCCACATATTCTCCTCTGCCCATTCCCTTACCTTATGCATTCCATTACCCTCTCTTCTGTGCTCACCGCCCTCCCTACACCCCTGTCATGGCCCATGGCCCCCTTTCTAGTTTTATAGGTACATCTGCATTTTGTGTAAAAATTAAATCAAAGGACTGAATGTGAAAGAAAACCTGTAGTATTTATCTTTCAGATTCTCAATATCAAGATTTTCTCATTATCTTAAGCACATTGCAAAATGGTCTTTGCAGGGTCATGCTTCTCAAATACATACTTAGAATCATATGCTTCTAAGAAACTATGAATTAAATTTTTGAATGTGTTGAAATGGTAGGTCTAGGCTGGCTCAACAACGTGTTGAATATCACACAACACAGATGCAAATGCTAGCTTTTGTTAACATAGCAACACAAGAATAAAAATGATGCTTTTGAGGCTATTTTCTGCATAGAGGTCTGCCAGTCATAAGACACAGAGCCCAATCTTCACTCAGTTACATCCTTTCCATGTTTGCACTGCTCCTGTTGTCAATCCCTCACACTGGCTTCACCCAGTTACATCCCTCCTGCCAAAGCATGGCTCCTGCCTGCACTCAGTCTCAATGGCAGTGGTCCCTCTGTCCTCTGTCCTGCTAGAGTTCTCTGTTTTCTTGCTTCCTTGCTTAATTTCACATAAAATGCTTTGCTACATTTAAAACCAAATAACTCTCCTTGATGCTTTTTGAACACACACACATATAGGAAAGAGAGAGAGAGAGGGAGAGAGAGAGGGAGGGAGAGAGAGAGAGAACACTCTGAAGGAGGAAGGAAATGAGTTAGGCAGAGAAAGGTAGTTGACATACCTGCCTAGCTCCTTGATGCTGGAAAATTCATCAGTCTGTGCTCAATATTGGCAAATTATAAATGAAAATTTCTGAAAAGAACCAGTTTCTTGTCTCTGTCTAAAAGGAGGCAGCATCCGAACCACAGCCACCTGCCAGCATGAGAGCGTGTGTGTAACACACAGAGATTGCTCAGCTATGGTCACAAATACACGGATCTTGTTCCCCGAGCTCCCATGATTTGATCACGATGGTTATTCACATTGCTCTTTGTTATAACTGGATAATTTTTAATTTTCATGGAACTTTTGTAATTCTTCTCCTGTCATTTTGCACACTTCAGTAATGGAGGAATCAAGATCTTTTGGAGGAGTCATGTCTTGTTTTTGTTTGTTTCTTGTTTTCTTGTGCGATGATTTGCACATCTGTTGGCTTGGTTATCTCCAGGTTTTGAGCATCTTCTTATCAAGGAGTCTCCTCTTAAGGACTCAACTCCCAGTATCAACCTGAGAGGAAAAGTGAAACTATTACACAATAACAATATTGAGTTGAACAATATATTAAAAACACTCACAACTAATTACATCCACAGTAACATGTTATCAATAACCATAGAACTCAAATGGTAAACAATAATGAAAAGTGTACTATGATGTTAGAAGTTGTTTAGGGTAAATGTAGAACTAGGTACCCGACAAAGATAGCAGGGGTGGAGAAAGCACAAGAGAAGCAAAATAAATGGCAGAGGGGGATGCTTTGAAAGGAGAAAATAAACAACCAGGGATAAAAATCAACAAAATCCTCAATAATAAAACAAGTGCATAAAATAGTTAGATAAATGGAAGAAAGAGAATAAAAATTAAAAACATAAGAGTTGTTGTGGAATATTAGTTAAGTATGTGTTACATGATTTTGTGCTGTGAAATACTTGTTTAATGATACAAAGAAGAGTTGCATTCTTTTATATTGTATTTGTTTAACTCTGTAAAGCTGTGTTGCTTTGCCTGCCTGGACCACCTGATTGTTCTAATAAAGTGCTGAATGGTCACTAGCTAGGCAGGAGAGAGAAACAGGCAGGGCTAACGGGCAGGGGCAGAGAGAATAAGTGAAAAGAAGGAGAGAAGGCAGAGCAAAAAAGGGAGGAAGACACCTGGGGCCAACCACCCAGCTACACAGCAAGCCACAGAGTACAAAGTAAAAAAAAGGCATATAGCATAGAGAAAGATAAAAGCCCAGAGGCAAAAGTAGATGGAATATTTTAAGAAAAGTTGGCTAGAAATAAGCCAAGCTAAGGCCAGGTAGTTATAAATAATAATAAAACTCTGTGTATTTATTTTGAGCTGGGTGGCAGGCCCCAATAAGCCAAAAAGTAAAAAAATCAACAACAAAAAGCTGTCTTTTAAAGATTAATACGGGGCCTGCAGAATTGCTGAGCAAGCAAATGCACATTTGCTGAGCCTGATGCCATGGATTTGATTTCTGGGATGCACAAGTGGAAGCAGACCTCCACACACGTACTATGACACACATGTGCACCATACCCTGACACACAATAAACAAGGGGTGAAAATCAATGAAACAACTAGAAATAAGAAAAATAAACACACTACTAGAAATATGACTGTGTATGGGCATCCATAGCCAATGTGTCCCTTGATGCTGTAAAACTGAAACCTTTCCCATTAAGATCAGAAGCAAGACAAGAATCCAAATTGAAACAAACTGGGAACATTTCTATTAGGAGCAAACTGAAATGAGATTCTGAATTAGCAAATTTTTCTTGCTGCTTTATTTTGAAGTGAGAAAAACATTCACCAAAATCCACTTAAGGAAGGAAGGATTGACTTAAAGTTCAAGGTGATGCAGTCCATCCTGGGGGACAGAGTACAGTCACAGGAACTCTAGGGGGTTGTTCATACTGCATCCCAAATCAGGAAGTTATCTAGGACCCCCTAAGCTATCTGTCTTCATTAGGGTTTCTATTGCTGTGATGAAACACCATGACCAAAACGCAAGCTGGGGAGGAAAGGGTTTATTAAGTTTACCCTTCCATATCACTCTTTATCACCAAAGAAAGTCAGGCCAGGAACTCAAGCAGAGCAGGAAGATGGAGGCAGGAGCTGATGCAGAGGCCATGCTGTTTAACAGCTTGCTCTCCATGACTAGCTCAGTCTGCTTTCTTACAGAACCTAGGACCACCAGTCCAGGGGTGGCCCCACTCACAATGGACTGGGCCCTCCCCCATCAATCACTAATTAAGAAAATGCCTTACAGCCAGAACTTATGGAGGCATTTTCTCAGTTGAATTTCCCTCCTTTCAGATTACTCTAGTTTGTGAGTCAAGCTAACATAAGACTAGCCAGCACAGTGTCCATGTATTTTAGCATATATTTTTCCACTTCTGGTAAACTCCACTGTGATTTTGACCAAGAATTTCATTTCATGTGTAGATGTTGAGTAGCATCAAAATTCCAACAACATCAAGTCTTCTGGGTATGAATATGGATGTCTGTATTTACCTGTCCTCTTTAATTTGCACCAAATGCATCATTTAGTTGTCAGTGCAGAGATCTTCCACCTCATTTTGAAAATTGTTGCAACTGGCTTTGTTTTCTTAATTTTTCCATTGTTCATTGATAGAGAGTGCAGATCCTACTAATAATCATGCATTTACTTTGTATCCTACAATTTTGTTCCATTTAGTAACTGTGATAAAAATTTAATGTGGTCTCTAGTATACTTTATAGAATAGATAGAAGCTCTTATGATTTAACTGTGAAGTGTCCCCCACAGGCTCACACTTGATCCTCAGTTAGTGGCACCGTTTTGAAAAGTTGTGGAACCTTAAGGATGTAGGAAATTATGTCCTTATGTCTGTTTTACTTATTAAGGTTTGATTTGTATCCTAAAATGTCATCAATTTTACAGAACCTATGTGCCATTGAGAAGAATGTATATTCCCATCTCCTGGGTAGAAAGTTCTGCAGGAATCTGTGTGAACTCTGTTCCCTTTACTGATGCGTAATAGTTCTCTTTCTCTCTTGTTTTAGCTTCAGAATGTTATATATAAGAACAGATACCCCAGCTTGATTGTAGCTTCTGTTTGCTTAGTTTGAGTCCCAACCTCCCATTCTCCTCTGTTGTTCCGCTTTAATTCTTGGTTGATAAATGCTGTTCCTACCCACGCATGTTTCTTGACCACCCATTCTAACCCAATTAGTCTGCATCTTATAATTGATGGGTTAAGGTTTTTTGCACTCGAGGTTGGGATTGAGAAAGGTTTGCTAATGCTGGGATTTTATTGTGTGTTGTTCTGATTGATAACTTGTTATTTCCTGTCTCCCTTTCCTGGTAATTAATGTTGGCTGCTTTCTGGTCTGCTGTGCAGACATGGCTGGTTAATTCCCCGTACTTCTCTGTCCTTCGACTGCTTTCATGGATTGTATCCTGCCATGTGTTCTTGTGTGAGAAGCTGTCTCCCTTGCTCCTCTGTGTTCAGTATTCTTGTAAGAATACCCTGTAGTGCTGGCTTGGTTCTCATGAGTTCCCTTACCTTCTGCCTGTCTGGAACTAATTCCCTTTTCTCTGTGTATCTTAATACATCATTTTCCTTGATAAACTTTCTGTGATGGAAATAAGATTTACTCAGAACAGATACATCATATGTGAATTAAGCCTAAATACATCTGTTGAAAGATTTAAAGATAAATCCCTGGTCTGTCTGCAATAAGAGGATAATATGTATTTATTATTAGAGTTATTGTTGTTATTTTATTATTGTTGTTATGTATAATAACAGTGTGTTCATGTGTCTCTTTTTCATAGTTCAATGTGGAATAAAATGTGAAATACTGAAAATGAGTAATTTGAAGATCTGGGCCAAGGCCCTGCATTGGGTGCTAGAATTCCACATCTGTGATTCTAGATATGGCCAGCAGAGGGCAGCAGTCCTAGGAATGGGGTCCTGCAGACAAATGTGAGGGATCTCTCATTGGCAACAGGACAAGCAAAGAACAGATCCAGGTGACTCGGGGTGGTCAGTGGGAAAGTCTATCAGAAAGACCCTTTGGAGGAGGAACACCCTTAGGATGGGGCAGTGGGAGGCTGGGGCTATAAGACGTGCATTACACACAGCACGTAATGCTGGTCTGTCCGGCTTCTGGGGGTTCCGGCAATAGTATGGTGACTCATTGCCTGCTACTCCGCCCTGGAGAAGTTAAGGCTGCTGAGGTGTCCAGGAGTGGAAAAGCCAGATAAGGGACAGGGGTTGGGGTATGGACTTAATCAGAGGTTCAATGAAGGAAACAGACCCACCGCTAGCCAGGGTTTTAAACTTGGTCTGAACAGCACATTTTTAAAAGGCAACATTATAATAAACGAAGTAAGAAGCAAGAGTGTATACTGGGTAGTGTGGAAACTCGAACTCACTTAGTTTCATTTCTTCATCTTCACCTTGGCTTCTCCTGGGGCCCCATGCTTCAGCCAACCTTGGCTTGTGACTGCCCCAGTGGTCCAAACATAGTAATGTATGTATACATGGCTGACTCCCATCCTGCTTGTTCTGGAGTTTGGGATCACAGACATCCTTTCTGTCTATGGAACCTGTGAGAGTCTCAATTCACCTCCTCACCGTGGTGTACTCACCTCCCTGCCCCCTGCAGAGCGGAGACTTGGCACAGGTCAGTGTCATAAAAAAAGAGATTTTGTTTTTCTTTTTGGTTTGGTTTTTCTGGACAGGGTATCTAAATAACAGATCTAGTTGCCCTGGAACTCACTCTGTAGACCAAGCTGAAAAAAAAAAACATTTTTTTTATTGGAAAAAAAAAACAATCAACAACAGCAACAACAAAAGAGAGCCACCAGATCAGACTGCCCTATTTAAATTCAGCATCTATAAATACCCTCCGGTAGCCAGGCTGAGGCATTTCCCTTTGGAGATACAGTGCTCTCCCTCCTCAGCCCTGTGTGGTGCTTGTCTCTGTCTCCCTGAAGTTTCATGGGGCATCAGGATGCACTTCTCACTCCCACCAAGATGGAATCCTCTCTTCCTCAGACATCTCTCCTTCTCCCTCATCTTCCTCGGACCTCCACACGGTCTGGGAGGCTCTTGGGCCTCTTTGTCTCCTTCAGCAAAGCTGAGGTGAGGGTGTGCCCCTTGGGGCCCTGCGGATGTTCCATCATTTTGCTCTTAGAGTCAGACAAGCTTGCTCCAGTGTTACAATGCTGCTGTTGCCCTTGGTCAGGTCCTGCAGTTGCTGTATAAGGGAGAGATGGTGCCACCACACACAGCATGTAGAGGAGGCATGGCAGGTTCCTTCCAATGTAAGCAGAGAGGGGACAGAGAGGTCACACCTGGACACCACAGCTGTGGTGGGAGGCTTCTGCCATTGACGTGAACTTGGTCCTCTTCTCCATGGAGCCCATAGCTTGTGGCAAGGGCAAGAAAAACAGCAGAACAGGAAGTGAAGAGGAAAGACCCAGATCTGCCTCCTGATGGTGCAGCTGAACCAATGAAGAACTTATAACCAGAGAAACCATTGACATCACCAAGTCCATCTCCCAGTGGATGAAGGGATTCCCTCTCTTCACCCAACATGTTCACTTCCTATTAGCTCAACTGGCTCTGGTGCCTGGAACAACATTATCTCAAGGCCTGGTGCATCTTGTCTTAGTGGTTCTGCAAGATGGATTTCTGAGTATGCGATTGACAATGTAACCAGGGGTTCTCTTGAGTAACAAAACCAGGAGCACATCCTGTGTATTTAGGAAAAGGGGCTAATAGATTGCTTATACCATAGTGGCTGAGCCCAGCAGCAGTCATGTGCAGATGGGAGAGGCAAAGAACAGCTTAACTACTTATTCTGAGAATCCAGACCCCTCATCAGCCCAGCGCTAAAGGAACTCACACAGGGTCCCTGGAATTGAGTCTTCATAGAAAGTCAAGTAACTGTGTAACATGAGGGCCTGCTGCTGCTTGGGGTTTATGTCCTGCCCAGTTCCCACAGCCGGTAAGCCCCAAAGAAAATCACACAGAGTCTACATTAGGTTATAAACTGATTGGCCCATTATCTCAGGCTTCTTATTAACTCTTATAACTTATATTAACCCATTATTCTTATTTAT
>LOJH01002686.1:2422-18827 GCA_001685095.1 Ellobius talpinus
AATATTGATTACCTCCTGTGTGCCAATCATTCTTCTATTCATTTCTACAAAATTTCTCATATAATTCTCATATCCAACCTATAAGTAGTAAAAGGAGACCTGCATTTTACTAAATAGGAGAGTGAGATTTGATAGCTTCTTCAAGGTCACCTAGCTCATCAAGAGTTATAAGCAGAAATCGATACCATCGTGCTTGTCTTGTTTTACTGTGTCATTTCCTATCCAATAGCCAGATGTGCGAGCCCCTACATTTAGATTTCATACAAAATAGCAAGAAGTATAAGTATACATTAGTAATGTACCCCATGAAATAGTACACCAGACCTTCTGTTGTTTTCCCCACACTCTTCCTATTATAGATTCCATGTGCTTGAAAAATTCCACCTGTGTATATTGGAACTAATAACAAAGTTGAGAGGGAGTCGCGAACAGATGGGCAGGGGGCCTGCACATGCTCCGGGTAGCACAGTTAGGTATGAAGTATCTGTGTTGGTGGCTAGGTTATGACAACTGTTTGAAAACACACCCCCTTCTTTTCCTACTTGAAGACGATAATTACGCATGACAAATGCAAAGTTTTCAGTCATGTCTTTTTCTCTCGGGGCCCAACTGTGCCTTCTTCAGATCTTCTTCCTGCTTTTCTTTGTGTTCGTGTGCCTTGCCCGGTTATTGTCCTCTGTATATGGCCATTGTGCATCATCTCTACACCGATTGCAAATACAGAGGTCGTGTCTCCATCTCTAGTATTCATAGCATCTTGTCATTTTTGTTTCAGAAACTGATTGACTGTATCCCTTAGATTTTTCTCATTTATGGGGTGATATCACCCCAGCTTCTCCACTCCGTGCCTTCCCAAACAGGCACCTCTTTGTAAGGCTTTCCTTGGCAAGCTCACTGACAAATGTGCCTCTTAAGGAGAGTCTGCACTGTGCCCTGCATCTGAGAATGCTGTCCTTAAAGAGAAAGCCATGTCCACCAGCTCCGTCCACAACCTACAACCTCCATGCATATGGGCAAAGCCTCCCATTCCCTGCATCTTTCAACCCAGGTCTTGGTGGACAAAGACCTTCCCTTTTAATGAACACGGGAATTCCCAGATGTGCATGGTTATTCATCAAAGGGCTTATAGATAAGCTAGCTCACTTCCTGTTCACCACAAAATAGTTGATAAAGCACACATGGCTGTGCTTTAGCTCTGGCATTGTGTTCTTCTTCTCTTCCTCACCTAGACCTTGAGGGCTTTATTCTCAGGGGTGGGTGGAAGCAATGCAGATTTGGTTCTGAGCTATCACTACACGGGAAGTGAAGGGGCAAAACAACGAGGATACAACTTTTGTCCCACTTCAGCAGATGTCAGCCTCCCTGTGAGTAAAGGGTGGAATGGCCTCTTAGTGAAAGCGCACACATGCGTGTGCATCTTTGTGTGTGTCTGTGCATTGTCACTGCATGTACCTGCACACACACACACACACACACACACACATACACACACTCAGCTGTTTCTTCAGGTTAAAGCTCCTGCTCCACAAACTGTCTTGATAGCTAAATCCCAGGTGCTCAGGAACAACCCCTCATGCGTCTCAGGCTGCCCTGAGGGGTGGCCAGGAGACTGCTGCAAGGGGGCCTCTTTCTGAGCCTGTCCTCTCCTGGCCAAAAATATTCCTTGCCCCACAGGAAGAAAATATACATTGTTCTGTTTTTATTTAGAATATGCCATTGAAAAATGTGGATTTTTCTTTTCTTTTGTTTTTTATTAAAAAAATAAATAAACCATCCATCTTTTTATTTTACATACCAATCCCAGTTTCCACTCCTTCCTCTCCTCCAATTCCTTCCAACCCCCCACCCTCCCACACCCCTGGCAGTCACAGTCCCCAGGGGGAACTTACTTAAACAACTTACTTGAGCTAATGGGAGCTCACCAGCTCTGGCCAGACAGGAAAGGAAACAGCATAGGATCAAACTCGGCCCTCGAAATGTGCGTGACAGTTGTGTGGCTGGGTCAGACTGTGAGGCCATTGGCAGTGGGACTAGGATTTATCCCTACTGCTTGTACTGACTTTTTGGAACCCATTCTCTTTGGAGGGATATCTTGCTCAGCCTAAATATAGTAGGGAGGCCCTTGGTCCTTCCTCAAAGCGATATGCCAGAAAGATCTTAACCCTTCAGGAATTTCCCAAATAAGTGAAATGTCCTCAAATGAATCTGGGCAAGCAATTCTGAATCAGTTCAGGTCTTTATCTTTCTCAACACCACACAGACTCCTGTCTCAAGAGAGTCAGAAAGAAGCAGTGCATCAAACACCCAGAGCCTGAGATGACATGGCGCTGTTGGCTTCTATATTTATCCCCCATCAATGTCTTTCAGATCAAATTGGCTGAGTTTTACAAATCAAAAGCTGATTTATTTATTTATATTTTATTTATTTTCTAGCAGCCATCAGCTGCACTCCTGCAAATACTCAGGTTCCAGACATCATACTGAGAACTCCGAGCATCCAGCTGTGTGCTTTGATTTTGAAAGCATCACCAGTAATAGATGGTCTACATGCGGAACTCAGCTGGCAGGTCCTTAAGCAGGGAACATAGGAAGGGCACCTAGCTAACAGCCAAGTAGCCTCAGAAGCCTCTCCTGCCCTGAAAACTGCCACCACCGTCATCAGGGAATGTCCTGGCCTTTCCTAAAAAGCTCACAGAGACTGGCTCCTGGGAGGCATACAAAGGGCTCCTTGTCACAAATATTTTAGGTTGCAGCTTCTCTTTTATATAGAGACAATTTACTCTCAAAAATTCCCTAATATGAACTACTAAAGTAATTCCTTTTTTCTTTATGCCTTAAAATATTACAATTTGTATGTGCATATTCATAAATATTCAAATATATACTTATATCCACTTCCAAATATCAAATTAGTTTTAACATATGGAGGAACTATACTAGGTACTTTGCTGAGACATATTTGCATATATATGTTTACACATGGAATATATAGTTGGCGCCACTTCACATTTTTATCAAATTTATATTGCTTTATGATGGCATCAGGTTAACAGATTAATTTTATGAGCATAGTTAGCATTTATGTCATAGGCAGGGGTTCTGTTGAGCAATGGAACTGTTTGGGGAATATCATCCTGTGTGTAACCCATGTATAAATGAAGCTCCGACTCAGATGAAGACCTCAGGTAACATCTCTACATGCAACAGAAAGGGAATTTGCAAGAATTGAGATGAGCTTCCAAGTAATAAGAAGTGTCCATGTTAGCTAGAAATCAGAGAGTGGCACATCAGAATTGGCACAAAGACATTGCTACATGTGCCCTCTGTGACATGAACTCCTAGCTTGCTGGAAACCAACAGTAACCTGTTGAAATGAGTGTCCTCATAAAGATGGAAGCCAGTCATTTAGAACGGTTCAGCCCATGTCATTTCCTAAAGTTGGATAGCAAAAGTAATTTCCTCACCAAGTCTTTTCAAGCTTATTCCTCAGTTTGCAGCCAGATAAAAATCAGTTTGAAACCTTCCAGAACATTTTCTATGAAAGACAGCTTTTAAATTTGCCCACTCTTGCAGAGATCATCAGATTCTCTTTTGTGTCAGAACTCTGATCAAGATCGGGCAGAAAATTGAGTGTGTGTGTGTATGTGTGTGTGTGTGTGTGCGTGTGTGTGTGTAAATGTGTCTTTAACATTTTGCTTTTAGTTGTGAATTCAGAGATGTTTCTCAAGCCCTCAAGCAGGCTTACCTGGGATATAAAACTACACTTGATTTGTTTTTTAAGAAGAAGTGATCCTCAGAAATTGTATTCCTTGTAAATCAAATCCTATTTTAAGTGAAATGAGTGGAGACACTAATTAAAGGATATATTATGAATCCTTTGTGGAGTTTATTACATTTCTACCAGCAAAGATGATATCTGACCTTTCATTTCTTAGTTGAGATTTTCTTTTCTAGATTTTTTTATATTAAAAGTTTCCCCAACTTAGTTCATATCACTGAAACCAGTGGGTGTTCTGGTTCCCTTCCCTGGGGGGGGGAGACTGTCCATAGTTATGTGCTCATTTCACACCCACAGTTATCCTGTAAGATGGCATGATCTTCCTGTCTTATGGAGGAGGGTTCCGAAACACAAAGGAACTGTCATCCAGTACAGTAAAGGGTATAGGTTGCATCCAAACTCATGGCTGTTCACTTGCAGCCAGGAAGTGGTTGTTTATAGTCTTAGCATCTCTTCAATCATTTGGTTCTGGCCTCATCTGAGGTCCCCAGAAGATATTCTGCAGCAAAGAACAGAGAGAACGGAGCTCCTGGGTTCACAGATTGGGCATTAAAATTCTTATATCCTAAAATAATAGTAACCCTCTTACACATTTTATCAAAATCAAGAATAAATTTGTTAGGTGGACATCTATAGTTATTGGGTGGGATGCAGCTGACACTTTGCTTACTATTTTTATGTTATGTATACTATAAATCATTCATCACCAATACCACATTGTGCAAACATGTTCAATGTGCATAATTTTAGCCTAACACCACTATTTCAATGTGAATTATGTGCACAGCCAGTGTGACCTCCAATCTTGTCCAGCTGAGCATCAAAGGTCACAGACATGTCCCACTTCTATGTTCTACATTACAATGATTGGTGCCCTTGGATCCAGGTCTACTCTAGGTGCTCAGGCAGGCCCTGACCCTGGAGTCACAACGGCACTATTTTCCTACTTATCTTTCATTTCTGGTTTTGATCACTTTCTTCATTCCCACCTTAAAATGTTCCTTCTAGCTCTTTGCAGCTGGTACTCAGAACCTTGCCTCTACCATGGTGTTTCCATGGACTTCCTCGCCCAGTGCTGGAAAAGAGCATGGCTTCCTCCAGCCTAAACACTGCCTGTGCAGGCTCACTTACTATCATAAAGGGGTCAAGGTAGATGCCAGCTCACTTGATCTTAAAGCAGATGTGCTGAAGCCCAGTCTGAGCTTTGTAGAAACTCCCTGCTGCAGGCTGAGGTGTGGGAAGTATCAATAGTTAAAATGCTACTCTAGTCCTCTGGTCCTTTGCTGGCACTGCTAAATTCTCTGTTGGCATTAAATTTTAAAAATAATTCCTACTAATTTCTGATGCTGGGATTCTGGGTTCTATATTTTTTCCAGTTTCTGTGGTCCATTGATTTGATCTCGGCTGCTATACATACCATAAAAATATTAAGTGAAGAGACAGCTGTATTGCCTCCAATAGCTACAGCTGTCCTCCTGACAAATTTATTCTTGGGTATGATAAAAATTATAACATGGTCATTATTATTTTCAGTTAAAGGAGTTTTACTGCCCAATCTGTGAACTCAGGCACTTGGGTTTCTCTGTCTTTTGCAGCAGGCCTCTGAGCTCAGCATTCTGTCTAGTGAGAAGTTCCTGTGGGGCTTTGGGAGGGGAAGATCATGGATCCAGCTTGATTCAGCCTTCTTCATTTTGATGCTTTGGTTGTCACATTGCTTAATAAAGTAGATGTGCTCCTGAAAAGCTGGCTGTAAAACATTATCTGTGAGATAATTCATACCTACTCATTTGAGCTACAGTTTTAAATGAATCACACATACCTCTGAGGAAATAATTGGATCCAAGACTAGATATAAATTATACTAAACGTTTCATAAGCCTTATAAAGTCACATATTTAAAGAAAATTTTTTTCCTAAAACACTAATAGGAATTACAGTCTTTTTTAAATCAGAAAATATAAATATCATATGAAAAACACTTGTCAGAAGTGACCCTGCCTTAGAGATAGAACCACCCGAAGGGTGGTGAACCATGTGTAATCCTGGAATTGTTTTGATTGAATTCAACCTATTGAGTCATTGGATTATTAATGACTGTAATCATTTAACTCAATCAATCATTGTATCAATAAGTGCTTGACAAATTTCAAAGCAAGTAAGTTAGTTTTCTAGATGCATTGAGAGCCAGAGGTAACCATGACCTGGTCCCTATTGTTTAAGAAGTTCAACTACACTGAAAAAAAAATAGGCCAGCATGTGTCCCACAGCTGTTGGAAAACAGCATTAGAGCTACGTGGTCAATGGCTGTACAAAATAATTCCCAGGTAAGAATAGAAAATGTCCTCCACTCAGGAGACTCAGGTTCCACATATATTGGTAGAACCCACATAGCTATACTTTCACCAATCCCTCTAGAGAATTCTCTTGCAGGATGTCTTTATCTTTGCACAAAAACTACGAGGCCGTGAAACCACCAATGTTCCTTTAAGCCCTTGAGGGTCATTATTTTATTACTTCAAAGACTTTGAATTCTGTTTGCCGCAGGGGAGGAAAACATTCAGAGGCATCAACAACAGAAAATAAAGGACATAACCTAATGTCCAGGGGATACTGTACAAGACACAAAAATTTAGGTCTAGCAGTTAATCATGCTGCTATCTCACAGTTATGGGCCACTTGATACATCAATCAAGGCCTTGGTTAGTTTAGGCTTTCTTTACCAACTGCGGGAAGGGTCATCCTCTGACCGCCTTGCTTAAGTGTCTCTTGGTGATCTTTGACATGGCCTAGCTTAGGGAAACTTCATACCTGTTGCTGTACCATCTCCTCCCAGTATGCCTTAATACTGCTACCGTAACACTGCGCTTCAAGTTAAACACTTTCTAGATTCTTCAGTTCCAAGCAAGGTGTGGTGGCTCATACTTGTGATCCCAGTCTTCGAGGGATTAAGTTAGGAGGATTGCCACAGTTTGAGGCCAGTCTAAAATACAAAGTGAAAACCTCCCTGAAAACAACAAAAGGAAGGAAGGAAAGTAGGGAGAAAAAGAATGAGACTCTAAGTATAGTAACAGCTGACTGATAATTAGGTCTTAAGGATACCGTTTTGGGGATCGTCTGAAATTATTTAATTTTTATGGAAAAATTCGAATTTGAAATAGAGGTGTGGTGTGATTACTTAGGTTAATGGGTGGTAAGAACAGTTTACAAAGATGGGATCGTCACATGTGTCTAAAATGAAAAGCAGCAGAGCTTGATTATGAGTCATAGGAGGAGGGGCTTACATGGTGGTTCAGCGGGTAATGCTCCTGTTACATGAACATGAGGCATGGAGTTTGGATCTCGAATACCCACATAAAATCTTGACAAGTGTGGTAGGCAGAGGAAAGGGATCCCTGAAGCCAGATGGCTACAGCAGCTGGGATCTGCAAGCTCAGGTTTTATCCACAATACATAAGGGGGAGAGTGATTAAGGAGGATGTCTGCATCAACTTCTGACCGGTACACACTTGTACACAACACACATGAACACAATCTCCCACTCAGATCACACACACACACACACACGCATGCACGCGTGCACACACACATGCACACACATGCACATCTTTAATAAAAGTGTTATTTTGCTCTGGAGGTCTGGAGAGATGGCTTCAGCAGTTAAGAGTGCGTGCTGCTCTCACAAAGAACCCAATTACAGTTCCCAGCACGTTTGTTGGCTCACCACCACCTGTAACCCCAGCTCCAGTGAATCTGACACACTCTTGTGGACTCTGTGGGCACCAGCATTTGCATATGCATATACTCCCCTCATCTACAGACTATTAAAATAAAATTTTAAGAGTCATGATAGCATTAGGGGATGGATGATAGCAATGATTGGTACCTATCAAGCACTTATCCAAGGCCTCCCACAGTCCCCATAACAACTGCCTCTCCCAGCAGCACTGGAAGAGCATAGGATTATTCAGAATTGTTCAGAAGAACAGGGAGTTCAGAGAAGTTAGTGGACTCATCACATCATGAATCCAGATGGCAGAGAATTGGTTTTGTGTGAATCTAAACTTTTGCTCTTTACAAAGGTGGTCTGTCACCTTCCTTTTCACCCCAGTGCAAGGCAAACCCTGGTGTGTGATGGGCACCTTCCACGGAGGGGAAGCTTCGGTATTAAGGCTCAGACATCTGTGCACTGTTAAAGAAAACAGGCATTCACTTGATGTCTGAAGAGTTGAGCCATGGAGAGGGAAATAGTTTAGGATGACGAATGTCATTTTCAACCAAAGATGCATTTTCTCTAGAAGAGAAAGCCAACTTATAGATGAGTAGCTATTGATCATGAAGAGACTCTTTGCACTGGCTTTTATCAAGTGGTTTGCCACTTTCCGTCTTAAAAGCCTGCAGCAATTTAGAAAGTGTGCTCAGTTAAATTGTTTCTGTTTTCCCCCTCCTCTATTCTTTCTAAGTTCTTTATACTCATGTTAGTGACAAATCACCAATCAGTTCACAGCCAGAGTGTAAATGCTGTGATAATAAACCTTGATTTAAAAAAAATGCGAAAACTTCATATTTTGATTTAGTGTGCTCTGTTCATTTGTTTCTCATAAGTGGTACCAACAGGGACATAGGTTCTGGTTCTAATGAGCTTAGCTTACTCTGTGTGTGTGTGTGTGTGTGTATGTGTGGTTTTCACCTTTCTTCCCATTTTTTCCATTTAGACTCCTAGTAAAGAAATCTTCCTACTATGAGAAAGGTGAAAACAGGGAGCAGTAGCATTTATAAAGCTCCCCTACACCAATGAGCTCCTTTTCACTGACCTTGTTTACCATCGTCAGAAAATGTATATACCGGGAGGCAGCGAAAGTATGTGGGTTCTTTATGGTTTCTCACTTTGTCTGAGGATGTACGGTGGTAAAATAAAGTCTCATCGGCTTTTGTATGACTTACATATACTAAATATTTGGATCACTAAAAAGAATATGCCTCCCCCAAATCCTAAACCATCTGCTTCCTTCCTTATACACCACCTGGCAAGAAGAGATGAATTTTCATGGTCATTCATACCACCACATTCTTGCAGAATACTTGATGAGTTTTTGATGTCAGTGACCATTTACCAGCTTGCATTTCAGCATATGACTGTACTCCTCCCAAATGTTCTTCCTTTCGGATTTCTGCAGAGTAAGTTAATCACAGTTCGGCTTCTACAAATCTCAGTGTCATCACGTCACGTATATACGGATCAGAGATCCAGATCAAAAAACAAGGACTTAAATTAGAGAAAGCAAGTGCCCCCAAAGAACCCACCATCTTCTTGTTCCGCTGTCTTGGTGGTATACTACCTGGCCTTAAAATCCCGAGGTCCCACCAATCATGGCAGGGACACTGGAGCTCAATCCAGAAACAGCTGTCCAAAGCTAATTTATTTCCTAATGCTGAGGCACTGTTAATTTATAAATTACACTGGTAATTCGAGCTATTATTAATTTCAGATGGTGTAGGGCAAGCCTAATTAAAATATGACACCAATTGCCACACATATGTACCAAGGACTACCATTTAAAATTAATGGGAATATTAAGTGTGACACTGGTCTCTGAGATGCTTTGCACGGTAATTATAGCATTCCAGCGCGAAAAGATCTGACAAACGTTGGCCTGCAGTTGGTGGTAAATAAACAACAGCCACATAAGAGGAATCACAATTTCTTCACTAGAAGCCCTTCTCATTTCCTCTACCCTTCCTCAAACCAAGGTTCTCAAGAGTGAGTTAACCTAAAACAATAATACCGACAAAGAAGTTTCTTATTGAAACGGTGAGTCTTTAAGGGGTTCAAATCGATAGTCTTCTGTGCTGGGTTGTGAGCCCTGTTTCCTGCTTAAGCGGCATACCCTTGCTTCTTCTTGTGAATTAAATGTTTTTCATGGTTTTTTTTTTTTTAAAGAGATGTTAGCACTTCTTTTCTCCTTCAAAGGGAATAGAAGGAAGAAAATGTTGGTACCCATGCACTACATATTCCATAAGCCTAAATATGTGCAAATGAATGTTCTGGGTCAGTAGGGTGTTGCTGGATGGTTGCGCAAACTGGGTGTCTTAGGGTTTTTATTGTCATGAAGAAACAGTATGCGACTCTCATAAAGAAAACATTTAATTGGGGTGGCTTGCTTACAGCTTCAGAGGTTCAGTCCATTATCATCATAGTGGTGAGCATGGTGGCCTTCAGGCAGACATGGGTTGGAGCTGAGAGTCCTACATCTTGCAGGATCCTACATCAACAGGAAGTTGACTGGCAGTCGCACAGAGGGAAGCTTTGAGCAAAAGGGATCTCAAAGCCAGCCCCCAGGCACGACTATAAATTGCAATAGAGTAGACAGTAATGGCTTTTTTTTTGCAAGACGATGGGGTGCGCTTATTTTTCTATTATTGTTGTTGCTATGGCTATTGTTACTGTTGCCATGACAAGAATGAAGACAGCACTGTCATGTACGGCTACAGCTTACAGGCCATGCACATCCTTCTTTGTATTATGTTCATTTCTTAGCCCTTGGTTTTACATTCTGGGTTAGCAGAAACATGTCACATTATGGAGGGATTTTATGACCTGCATCCAAAAGTCTCTGTTTTCTGGGGCTGTGCACATGAATGCAGCTTCTTCCCACCTCCCTCTGTGCTTCCCTAAAGCTTTCAGGATTAACTACATTACCAAGTGGGCAGTACATGGAAGCTTCCAAGTGCTTTCCTGTGTGCTGTGTTCTTTGTTTTTGTTGCTCTCGGTAACCATGAGATATCAGGCCTGCTTTGTAAGTTACACGTGGAAAGGTGAGTCTCCATTTCTAGGGATATTCCCAATTCAGTACCTTGTCCCAGAATTAACCACAATGCCCCCTGCTGTTCACTTTTTACATTATCTTACGTTAGGAAATTACTATTTTCATTATCCTCACTAAACAGTTAAGGAAGGATAAACCCAGAAGGTAAACAGCATTTTCCTTCTTTATGCAAAACTTTGTTTATATGAAACTAAGGCACAGAGCAGCTTTGAGACAATCTTGGAAACGGATTACCTAGGTGTCTTGGGCTTACCCAGATGTGGTGGCACATGCTTGTTATCCTAGCATTGGGGAGGTGACAAGAAGATCATGTGTGCAAGGTCTAGGCAACTCAGTGAACTGGAGGCCAGCCTTGAGCATAGAAAACCATGTCTGAAAAAGTGGGGCAGGGCGGAGGCTTAGTCTTTGCATAACTGAATGCTCATGACTGTGTATCATGTGTGGAATGTGGTATGAGTATGGTCTCATTATTATTGACCATGTTTCACTGGAGATGTGAAATCAAATTTCTGAATGCTTAACTTACAGGGAAAGATTTGTAGTCATGAATTCTTACTCCTCACTCTCTGCTTTTCTTGTGGTTTGACATCACATGTGTGGTCTCCATGTTGGTTTGTTCTTTGAGTTTTCTGCCAAAGAATTCCAGGAGATTAGTGTCTGAAAAACTGATATCTGCTGTTTGCTTGTCTAATATAAAAACAAAGGTGTTAAATTTATGTGTTTCACTTCTGATGTGTCTCATGGAGTGTGTGTGTGTGTGTGTGTGCACATGTGTGCATGTGTGTGTGTGTAACCATTATGCAGTATCCTCAAATGATTCATGCCCAGGATTCTATTACGAAGCTCAGCATCTGAGGCTCACTTTAAGTGGTGCCTGGAGGTCAGAAAGAGTTAAGGTGCCTGCTCCAATCCCAGAGCTGAACCATGTGGTAAGATCCCAGCAGTGTAAATGTCAAAATTATTAATCACTTATGGAGAACCAGTTAATTCTCTCCATACAGGAGTTCAGTGGGAGCACAAACACTGCAGCTAGAACACTGGGGAGCCAAGGAAAAGAGGGTGTGAAGGGGGGGGCAGAAATAGGGAAGAAAGACTCTGTGGAGTTCCTAAGAATCTGCGCTGCCAAAGGGACAGTTCTCCAGAGGTAACCAGTTCAAACTTTCTCTTCTCCCCCTCCCTCTCCATCCCTCCACCCTCACCCCTCCCCCTCCCCCAGGAGCAGAGGACTGAGCCCAGACCCTTGGGCTTCATAGGCAAGTGCTCTACCACTGAGCTAAATCCCCAACCCCTTTACTTTGTCTTCTAATGAGTGTCTTTGGTCTTCTGCACCGAGTTTACTCTACCCCACTCTTTCTCCTGCAGCTGTCGGCTTCGTGAGTGAAGACGAGTACCTGGAAATTCAGGGCATCACTCGGGAGCAGTCGGGGGACTATGAGTGCAGTGCCTCCAACGATGTGGCTGCACCCGTGGTACGGAGAGTGAAGGTCACCGTGAACTGTGAGTGGCCCTGCCAGCCCCCGGCCCTAAGAGTGCCTGAGGCTGGTCTCTTATCAAGCCTGCAGCAATAAGCCAGCCTTCAGAGTGGCAGAAAAGACCCAGCATCACTCTCTGGCCTCTGCTCTCAAAAGCAAAGAGGGCCAAAGTCATGTTTTCTTTTCTTTTTTTTCCAACAGGCCCAGTGCCCCTTTCTTTTTGAAAACAACTGACATCATATAGCATATAACATCAAAGTTTCATACATGATTAGCAAATCAATAAACGATATTGGATACCTGCTTCATATACATGTATTTTAAAATCCAAACTTTTCCTGTAATTTATTCATGTGATGCAGTGAGAGACTTCCCAGTCAGAAACTTCCAGTGGGGCAGAGATGCCTGAGCTGGGACAAATACTACCCCTGCGTGTGGAGTGTGTTTCTATCTCAATCTTTTGTGATCAAGATGGTGATAGATATAGATCACTAATTATGTGTAATTAAACACTAGTATGCACAAATGCAGGTTTTTCAGAGGGTATATCTCAATTTTTTTTTTAATGAATAGGCACAAAATTCAAAACATTTGAAGGCCAGTGCTGCGAAAACTTCATTCTCCCTTTACCAACCTCCTGAATTCTCCCCGACATTGATCCATATGAATTTGCTACCAATTCCTCCCCTTTTCCCTCTGGACTCCGTGTTATGTACATTGACTTGGCTCCCTATGACTTGCGGAAGGTTTTTGCTCGTCACAGAATGTAACCCAAGACCTAGACCAGCGTCACAGAAGCCCTCCCGTCCAACATGGGCAGGGTGGGGGAGGGCAAGGATGCTGTATGTAAATTAATACTCCATCTCTATTGCTTTGATTTGTGCTCTGGCTTGAACCTAGGTGGCATGAAACACTTAAGGAGCAAAGGTAAAACAGTACTGCCATGTCTTCCTATTATTTAAACTCTACTTTTAAGGGAACTTGAGATTATTTACAATTATTGACCATGAACCTAAAAAGTAAAACAAAGGTGGAAGCAAAGAGACAAATGTATTGTGGAAACCCACGGAATGTGAACTAGAAAGCGTCAGGCTGCTGGGTTTCTATTCAGAATCTGCCTTCGCAAGGCTAACACAAAGGAAACATCATCTACTCTGAGACAAACATCATCTGCAAGACAAAGCAAATAATTTTCTTAGGAGAAACCTTGCTCTTCCTAGTACTGTGACCCCAGAGGAAATCCTCTCCACTGTCTGGTATAGTCAACACATCATGTTCAGTTCCCTGACATCAAACAGAAGAGTAATTTTAGAGTTACTCTTGTATAATACCTATCAGTGCAGACTGTCGATATGCCACAGGTAGCTGACTGAAGATTTCAAATGAATGCAGACCCAGCAAGGAGATGTAGTTGAGCATGGGATCCATTTCAGAATGCCCACGGGAAGGACCGGTCTGCACATCCTTCAGGCAATTCTCCATGAATATTATTAGTTATCAGGGAGTCTTCGGTGGGAATTGAATAGCTGGACGTCCTACACTTTGGTGAGACCTGGTGTGCGAAAATTCTGTGAGGATGATTAAAGGTGCTGCCTGCCACCCCATGGAGTGGTAGGCTGATGGGTGGGTGTCAGCCTATGAATGCTAAAAGGCTTAAACAGGCACGGTGTCTCAGGAGCTCACCGCTCCACCTCAGCACAGAGAAGAGAGGCAACGCGTGCCAAAAGATGATGTCTCCCTTTAGAATGGCATCCAGACCATGTTCATTCTCTGGAGCAGTCCATATAGCAGTTTGATGATGCAGATGAGTGGAAGTAGGGGAGAGGACAGGAAACAAAGTCCATGAGTAAGGCAGTTTGTTGCTTTTGTTTGTTTGTTTTCATTTTAAAAAGTACTGTTAAATGGCATGGACGGTCTTCTCTCTGCAGATCCGCCATACATATCAGAAGCCAAGGGTACAGGTGTCCCTGTGGGGCAGAAGGGGACGCTGCAGTGCGAAGCCTCCGCAGTCCCTTCAGCAGAATTTCAGTGGTTCAAGGATGACAAGAGGTAAGGTGCTCAGCCCCCCTCTCCTCATCAGCATCCCTTCCCTGCTCCTGATTGCAGATAGATACCATCTAATCTCCGGAAATCCTCTCCTGACACCCAATGGGAGTGCGATGTGCAAGCAAGCTTTTTCTAAATTAAGGAAAGTTCAGCTAGGCTTTCAATGTTGTCTCCAGTGTTATCATGTGCTAACCAGCGAGCCCGAAAGGTAATATAATTTAGCCAGGCAAAAATCAGAAAATAAAAGCCACCAACAACATTGTGAACCCTGTGATTTTTTTATAGGCCATGAAAATAATGTGTTCTGCAGAAAGCTATTTTTAGCATTTTCTCAGACCCGAGAAATTCGACCTGCCTCTGGGAGGGGCTCTCAAGTTGCTTACCCGTCTCAAGTCTCCACGTCCCTCCCTGAGGTTCTCAGTGCCACTGTGTATGAGTCCGTGACCCTCTTGCACCCTCCCTTTGTGTGAAGGTTGTCCTTTCTCTGTAGGAGAAAAGAGTTAGGACTGGCCCCTTCCTTCCCATTGTCACAGCCGTCACAAGGACATTTGTTGTGAGTCAGTGAGGATGATCATTTCGAGGAGTTATCAAATTGCATGTCAGCGCAGGGATCAGCAGCTCAGTACAGCCAGACAATACGACAATTACCACTATCACAGAGCGATTTGAGGGTGGATGAACAACTAAATGTGTAAGCCCTGCCTGTGTTCAGAATATTTTCATAAAAGTAGAGGCGGCGGTGCCGGGGGCAGGACAAAGTCCCGCGAGATCTGAGGGTGGATGAGCAAAGGGAGGAAGAGGCTAAGTATGGAAAACCACAAGGAGAGTCTGAGACAGTGGGGACATCCTAGCAGAGCGTGCTGTGCTGCAGGGGTTTCTTTCCTCTTTCCTCATGCAGTCTCCAAGGCCTTACATGTCCCCTAGTTCCTCACCCAATAAACTAAATTGTATTGAGAACCCAGTCACTTCATCTTAACATCCTCATCCCGTGAGGGACACTCTTTGGATATCTAGGACACACGCTGCCAGCCTTAGGAAGGTGTGGCATAGGCAGCCACCATTTTATACGTGGAAGACCTGAGACAGAAAGAGGTGAACAGACCCAGTGAAGTAAGAAATGGAGCTGGCCGTTTTCCTCCATTTAAGAAATCAGAAATTCTTCTTTCCTCCCACCCTTCTTATTCTAATAAATAAAGAGAAACTGAGGCATAGAGTTCCAAGATCTAAAGACACACACACACACACACACACACACACACGTTAGCCTCTGAACACTAGGTCTTAGTGAAAATTTATCCACTGTACTATATTATTCAAGTTCTTGATAGGAAAAAGGTAGAAACAAAATATAATAGAAAAACGAGCTCCCAAAATGTGTGAAGAAAACACAACAAAAATGTGTGTTGAGGCAAAGAAAAGGAAAGCTGCCATTTAGGGCAGCACCGGTTCCAGCAGGGGCCACCATCTATGTCATCATTTACTCTGAAGAGAGAGGGAGACGATGCTCCAGTGCTGACTCAGAAGCCTGGTACAGGCAGCTTTGTGGCCTCCTTGAGTTCCTTTCGTAGCTTCCCCTTTGCTCCTTCCCATTGATTTTTCTGTCCATTTACTCAATTGCTCATGCATGCATTCCCAGTGTTCTCCCATTGAGCAGGTTTCCCTGTCCTCCTGACAATCAGCATGCCAAGAATGTGTCTACCCCGTGGTTCTGGCCACAGCTTTTCTTCTTTGTGCCACAGAAGCCACAAGGCAGTGGTGGCCTCAGGTCTCAGAGGGAACATGACATCTGTCCCCAGGAAATGACAACTGAAGCCCATTTCACTGTCACTGACATAAACAGAATTCAGCAACAAATAGAAAAGGCTTAGGAGGGGACAGTCAATCTTTTTAGATGTCTTTGGGGACTTCACTCTACTGCTGCTTCTCCTCCTTGTCCTGGGTCTGCTGTCAGTCAAAGGGAGAGAAGATGGAACTCTACACTTAAAAAACCCTGCCCAGCTAACAGGGACAGTAACCATTGAAAGGTCTCCAGCTTCCTTAAGAAACTTAGGGCCAAACTGGAGAGATGACTCAGAGGTTGAGAGCACTGGCTGCCTTTCTGGAGGTCCTGAGTTCAGTTCCCAGCAACTATGTGATGGCTTAAACCATCTCATAATGAGAGCTAGTGCCCTCTTCTGGCCTGCACTGTATACATACTAAATAAATCTTAATAAACAAACAAAAAGATAGAAAAAAGAAAGAAAGAAAGAAGGAAGGAAGGAAGGAAGGAAGGAAAGAAAGAAAGA
>LOJH01002687.1:0-10194 GCA_001685095.1 Ellobius talpinus
TCCTTTCTTTCTTTTTTCTTCACTATGTAACCACAGCTGGCCTGGAACTCACAGAAATCCACCTGCCTCTGCTTCCTATATGCTAGGATTAAAGGCATGTGCCACCAGTCAAGCTTCCATGGCATTTACAATTAGAGACCCTAACAAATTCTAAAAGTGCCGAAAGGGCTATCCTGGTGAAATCAGTTTCCACCAATTAACTTAGACACAATTCTTAAGAAATTGGTTAAAACTAAAACCTTCTTTTTTGTAACCGCCCACAGACAGCCTGCGTGGGTTTACTTATACTGTGAGCAAATGTTCATCTCAACTGAACGGGCCTTTGAGTTCACAGTACTTTTTTCCTTATTGTTCTTCCGAGGCTGCTTCGTGACTCAGGGACAGAGGACCAATGTGCCACAGGGCCTGGCACACTAGTTAACCCTTATTATTCCAGTTGTGTTCAGAAGGTCTCCCCCACCCCTTAGTAATCTATGCTCCCCATCATTGGAACAAAAAATCATCTGAGGATGGGTGTTTGCATACTGGCCAAAATATTTCTAATATTATTGGAAAGCATTGTGGGATAGCATTAAGAATACTGTGTTGAAGTAAAAGAAAATTTGGGTTTAGTCCTGAATCTGACACTAGCTTGAAATGAAATTATTTCTATTCCATTGGGGTTGGAAACGTATCTTTTTAATAAGTATTTTTATTTTATTTTATAAGTATTAAAATTTTATTTTTATTATATAAGTGTTAACATTAAAATATAGCTATATCACTTTCCCCCTTCCCTCCCTTTCCTTCTCTAACCCTTTTCATGTACCCCTCTCATTCTATCTCAAATTCATGGCCTCTTTTTCTTTGTTTGTGTGTGTGTGTGTGTGTGTGTGTGTGTTTTCAGGGCTGACAACTTGGCATTGGATAATGATAACGAATGTGGGGATCTTTTCTGGGGAGGGCTCTTTTTTTTCCTGCTCTTAGCATTCCTTAGTTTTCTGTGGTTTTCTGTCTAGGGTTGAGGCCCTGTAAGATTTCCCTATTCCACATTAGCTTGTCTATTGGTGCCATTCTTGTTCCAGTCTTGCTTAAGCAGCTCTATTGGTGAGGCTTGGTGAGTATAGTTTCTCTGACATTTATAGGAAACAAAATTTCACAGTAAACTTCTTTTCCCCGTGTCTTTTATAGTCTTCCTGCCCAATATTCTGTTGTGGCTCCTAAGTCTTAGGTCCAGTTTACACAATCACCTGTCCTCTGTATTGTAACTGGTTTTAGGAGTATCACCTGGAGCTGGGCTTACACAATTACCTGTTATCTGCCTGTTGACTGGTTGTGATTTTCTGCAGTAGTCTACAAACTTACCTTTTGAAAACAAAAGACTTTTTTCTACCAAACATTCTGTGTTTCCCATGTTTGCAAGTACTACCACGGAAAGTACATTTTAGGAATGTATCCTTAGCCCTGTAATTTCACAGTGATAGACCTTGCTGTGAATCACTAAAAGGTCATTTTTTTCTAGACAACCAATAGTCCTTGTCAGTTTAGAGACCATTTCTTAGAAATAAAATTTCTTCCTATTATCTGGCCCTCAGATTTTCAACAGCGTTTGCCCAAAGTCACACCTTGAAAATAAATGGACATTAGATTTGGGGAATCCAATTAATGCAGATGATGAGATTAGTATTTAAAGGAAAATTGACTGAGAATTTTCCCAGGTTGAAGTGAGACATGATTCCTTAGGTATAAAATGCATTTCAAGCTTTAAGTAGCCTAAATAAAGTAAATTCACCCCAGAAGGAACTTTGGAATATTAAGGATAAAGTGAAAAATCTCCACGACTACTTAATCTCAAAGGAAAATTACCAAGAAAATTAAATTGCAGCCGACATCCCCTCTGTAACAATGGATTTTAGAAGGCAACAAAGCAAACATCCATAGAACCCTGAGGGAGAAATAACTGACAATCTACAATTGTATTCCTAGGTGAGTGGCTATCGAAGGGTGAGGTGAGGGTGAACTAAACATCTACGCAGGCACATACTCTGCCCACAAACCCTTCCTAAAAGAACAATTGTATCATAAAGTCAAGTGTACCGGAGGGGCCCAAACAAGCATATTAAAGAACAGTGAGCACAAATGTTTTAGGCTCTTGCTAAGTGTAGCAGAACAAATAGACTATTAAAAATTGCAGTGGCACCTTGGGTTAAAGAAGGAAGAAATGCTGCTACGTAGCACTTTTGTGGGAATCAGAAATGTTCAGCTGCAATGTGTTATGGAATATTACTTTAACTATGTAAAGACGTGTTACATTTGTTATGCTGCATTTAACCATCTAAGGACGCGCTGCATTTGTTTCACCTTGCCTGCTTAAGGCACCGGATTGGTCTAATAAAAAAGCTGAATGGCCAATAGCTAGGCAGTAGAGGGATGGATGGGGCTGGTGAGAGAATAAATAGGAGGAGGAATCTAGGATGGGGGAAAGGAAAGGATGAGAGAAAGTGAGGGAGACAAGCCAGGCAGCTTGCCAACCAACCAGACATGGGGTAGCGGGAAAGTAGGACATACAGAATGGAAGAAAGATAAAAAGCCCCAAGGCAAAATATAGATGAAGAGAAACAGGTTAAATTAAGTTATAGGAGCTACTGTGACAAACATAAGATAAGGCCAAGCATTTATAACCAATAGTAAGTCTCTGTGTCATGATTTGGGAGCTGGTTGGTGGCTCGAGAGAAAGCCTGCTACCACAATGCCAATATCATTTTCCAGTTTTGTTAGGAGGAAATATGTACAGAAAAATGTATCATCTAAAAATAGCTGTACTTCAGTATCTATGAGGGTCTGCTGCTAAGATCCTTTGCAGGTACCAAAATCTGGATATTCAAGTTCCTTATTTAAAAAATGGCATGGTGTTTTCATTTAGCCTTCACAATCCTCCAACAGACTTCATGCCATCTTATACCATAGGTTTCATATGCTAATATAACACAAGTATGTTGTAATAGTTATTGCACTGTGTGCTTTAAAAAGTAGTGACCCTAGACAGATGTAATTTATTTTGAATATTTCAGTTGTCAGTTGTTTGTACCCTCAGTTTTGGAACTCATCAATATGGAGGGTAGACTGGGAATATGTTAAGGAAATCAGTAGTAGACAAAGGTTTCCATGTCGCCATGAAAAACAATACAAAAACCTTTGTCCTTGGGCTGGGAAGAGGGTACAGTGATCAAAGCACTTGCCATACAAGTGGTGGGATCAGAATTCTGATCCTGTTGATCCCTCAAACGGTAGGGGAGGGGCCAGTCATCAGGTTCAGAGGACAAACAAACTTTACATGTCTTGGAAAGTGGAAACTTGCAAGATTCAGGAGGGCCCCTCTCTAGAGTTAAAGAAGCAATGAATGACCACTGGGGAGGAGACCGATGGTCGGGGCCATAGTGAGGAGATTCTCAGACCTGTGCAGTTGTCTGCCAGTTGTGCCAAGTGCAGCAGGGATGCAGCTTTTGTAAATCATCACCCATCGGGGGTGGGCTTTTTGGTGATGCCGCTGCCTTTGGGTTATCCCTGCTCCTGTATCTCCTCACCCATCCCCGTGTCCATAATCCTGTACATAATTCCAAGAGTTTGTTCTAGAAGTTAGAGTTATTACTTTAGTCTGTCATGGGTTCCCTTTCTGGAGTAAATAGAAATGCATGTGTCATGTCATCCCTAGAAAAAGTTTCACATACAGCAGACCCCAAGAACACTCACAGATGCTGGGTAAGCATGGTGATCCACTTGTAATTCCAGTGTTCTGAAGGCTGAATCCGGGGTCCCCTGCAGTATGTTGACTAGTTTGACTAGCAGGCTCTGGGTTCAGTGGGTACCCTGTCTCAATGGATAAGGTAGGGTCATAGAAGACTCATGACATCAACCTCAGGCTTATCTAAGCACATGTGTACTGTCTACATGCACCTACTGATGCAGGTGCATCCATTCATTCATTCACACATTCTTTCACACGAGAAAAAACAAAACCTAATTCTGTAATCCAGAATTGAACAAGGGGTGAATCACTAAATAACAATAATAAAATAAAAACAACAAAAAGATACAGGAAGTAAATCCAAATGTAGGAGAATGATGATTAACGAAAATATATATATGCTCACATCATATTTATTTATTTGGAGGGAGGATGTGCCTATGTGCCACAGTGCACATGTGGAGGTCAGAGGACAACTTTCAGGAGTGTGGTTTCTTCTTCCATCATGTGAGGATTCTGGGAATCAGATTAGGATGGTCAGTCAGTCTTGTCCACAAGCACCTACACACACTGAGATACCTTGCCAGCCCTGAACATACCATTTTTGATACGGGTCCTATCTTACAAACCTTTGGATTGGTTTAGATTGCCTTCCCTTTGGTGGCAAGAAGAGGCATAGAAAATACCCATGGCACCAGAATTTTGAGAACTGGTTTGCTCTGGTTTACTCTCATATTCAGCTGTTAGTTCAAAGTTGAAAGCTATCTTTCTTTAATATTATTTAGGGGATGATCTCAGACAGATTTCCAAGCTTTCCAGATACAACCTAGGAAGCATCTCATATGAAAACCATTTTCATTTAATACTGAATAGAAGGAGGAGTAGGAGAAAAAGCAGAAATGAAAACAAAACCTTTTGCTCCCTCTCAGCCACCTGGAGCCCATTTGATTCCACCCCTTAGACGGCTTTAATGTGGCTCTTCCAGATAGCCCATAGACTGGAGAACACCAGCCAGCACACAGCAGCTGTAGAGATTGTTGTCTGTGTTTGCTGTAATTAGAGAAGTATTGAAGGTTTTGAATTTTGCCATTGGGGCAGAGAAGCAGAAATATTTGGGGCAATCACTGTTACAGTTACGCACTGAAGTTAAATCGAAGCTGTATTTAATTTCCGTTGGCAAAGTTTGACTTCAAAAAGAGCCTGGGCTTTTGAAAGCTGGGTATTTGCAAATATTTTAAGTTTAGTTGCTCAAGTCTTTCAACCAGCTTCTCTCCTTCAAAACCCAGGAAATCAATAGATTGCACTGTGTTTATGACAAGCTTAAAAGCTCAATTTAATCATTTGCTTCATTCATTTAATTAGCAGTGTTTTCTTCTTTCAAAAATTCTCTCTTCTTCTCCCTCCCTTCCTTCCTTTCCTTCACTTTTGAGCTTAAAGTCCTTGACTTTGGCTTTACCCTTTTCCCCTCACATCAAATCGTAGGTCACTGAGTTGCTGGAATTCATGTTCTAAACTTCCCTGGTTCAACCCTTTATTATGCAAAAGGGCATGTTGACAGCCATAGAAGAAGTAGAGTTTTCCAAGTGTCTGAGGCCACACTGGAGGCATAGAGCTTTGGATAGAAGCCTGAGCAGTCTGATGGATGTCTTCATTTAGAACACTTTATGACATGTCCAAAGAGGGTGGCCATTTCACCCCAGGCAAAGGAGTTATCTCCTCATGTCCATGTAACGAGTAAATTTTAGTCCATCACATCCTAATGGTGAACACGAGCAACAAAACCACCATCAATAGAAATTGAGCTAAGTAGTTTACTCATCACTTTGTTGTTAGATGCTGGAGCTCCTGGGCATTCTTGTTGATTCAGGAAACTCTCTGATTCACCTGTTTTGGTCAATGTTGTACAAAATGGTAATTTGTTGTTTACAGAATATTTCATGTAACTAAACATGTGATAAAGATCTAGTGAACATTTTCATTTCTACCACCCCATTTAGTAATTCTTCACTCAAATTTATGTATTTTAGTTTTATCCATGTTAATATGTATCAATCAAGGTCATTAAAAATACGATGTGTTAGAATAGTTTTTCTTTCTATTTTTCTCATTTGTGGATACTATATTTTATATGACTATTTAAAAACATGGATGTATATGTGACATACATATAAAAATTGTATTAGTTATTTTTATTTAATTTGGGTTTGCAGTTTCAGAAGGTTAGAGTCCATGATGACAGAATGAAGGCTTGATGGCAGCTTAGAGTTTATATTTCAAAAGCAACAAGCAGGAGGGATTAAATGGGCTAGGAGGGTCAAGATCATGACAGGGGAACCCACAGAGACAGCTGACCTGAGCTTGTGGGAGCTCATGGACTCTGGACTGACAGCTGGGGTGTCAGTGTGGACAGACCTAGGCCCTCTTCATGTGGGTGACAGTTGTACAGCTTGGTCTTTTGTGGGGCTAGGACCTGCCCCTGATGGATGAGCTGACTCTTTGGAACCTGTTTCCTGTGGTGGGATGCTTTTCCCAGCCTTGATGCAAGGGGGAGGAACTTGGTCCTGCCTCAACTTGATAGGCCATGCTTTGTTGACTCCCATGGGAGGCCTAACCCCTTCTGAATGGAGACCAGAGGAGGAGTGGATGGGGTGAGGGTGGGGGTAGAAGGAAAGTGGGGGGAGGGATCCGAAGGAGAGGAGGGAGGGGGAAACTGTAGTTGGTAGGTAAAATTAATGAATGAATGAATGTATGAATGAATGAATAAAGAAGCCACAAGCAGGAGACAGAAAGAATACATTGGGAATGGCACATCTTTTGAAACCTGCCCCGTAAGACACCTTATCCAACAAAGACATACCTCTTAATTTTCCCAAACAGCCCTAAATTGGGGCTCCAATACTCAAATGCCTGAGGCTTACATGGAACATGTCATGCAAACCATGCCAGAAATGAAGCTGTCTAGCCTCTAGAGGAACAGAGGATGATGACCTCCCAATCATTAGGAAAGTACGAAAAGGGAAAGTCAAGAGCTGTGGTGAGAACATGGCCAAAGTTCATTCTACACAGGTATGAAAATCTGCTAGTATGTATAAGTAATATATACCTATAAAATAGTTTTTAAAAGAGATTTTTATAAGCCTTCATAGAATCAATACTGCTTTCACCAGGCAGGGTACTGGGCTTAACATCCTTCTACACTCAGTACACAGCTGGGTGTCATTTTCTAGGACATAGGATGAAATGGTAGTGCTGGCATTGGGGTAGTTTTTCAGTATTATTAGATACCGCCTTTCACAGTAGCTATATACCATCTTCCTCTCCCATCATTTTTATGGGTGTTTATTCACTATACATACAGTAAAAGATTTCATGGGGACATTTTTATGTATGTATATGATATGCTTTTGCTGTGTCTCCCTAGATTCCCACTCCCATGGCCATCAGCACGCGAGAATGCTTGCTTTCCACATCTGCCTACAGTCTTCAGATTAGCAAGCACTGAGGGCGATCATGAACTTGCATCTTTTAATTTCCTTGCCATTCCTTCCTTCCCTGTTGTAGATTGTGCTTCGACGTCTGATTGCATTTCATGGTCCTTTCTGAGTGTTCTCATTGCAATCTTGATTAGTTTGCTTTTGAGGCCTCTGGTTTTGTTGTTGTTGTTGTTTTAAGAGGCTTCCCTTCCTGAGGTTCCTGCAGGATGGAGTAGTCGGATTTCCCTTTCTCTTTGACAAACTGCCTTTTGTAGTTTGTGTCACTGGTGTGCATGGTCACTGCCTTGATGTGAGCTGTGTCCCTGGACTTTGTGTCATATATGAGCCCTGGGCTGGGGACTTCTCAACAGTCTTTGTAATCCTTCTCAGAGTCTATGGAGCTTGAAGATTATCTTAACTGAACTTGTTACCACTTTGTATTTATTTTAACGATGTCACATATGTTGTAATTAAGTTTTTGCAGAGTGAGATTTCTCTTTTTTATGAATGTCTTTTGAAAATAGAAACTTAAGCCTTTTAGTGAGAACAAATGTACCAATCTTTTCTTTTAAAGACTTGTCTTTTTTTGGTCTTATTTACAAAAATCTTTATTTGGCTCTCGAGCTAAAACAATGCTTCCCTTATGACCTGCATGTTATTATTAAATGTTCTATGTACAAATCTTGAACACGTTTGGATAGATGTAGAGGTAGGAGTTGTAGTCCCACAGTGAAAATTATCTTTAGAAAAAATATACATGATTGATTATTATTATTTTTAGGCTTCACATATTTTATATCACAAAGTATCTATCTAGAAACCTACTTTTATTAATTCCAGTGATTTTTGTCCTTTTCCTATCCTTATAGTTCTCATTTTCTGATTTTATTTTACTACAAGGTAACCAAGTAAAGCATTAAATAAAGCCAAAAACAATGAAAGCATCTTCTTCCTGAGTAGTGACACATACCTGTATTGTGTTGTCATGGAGCATTAACTTTGAGGTCTTTTAAAGAGATGTCTATCAGTTCCAGAAAATTCCATTTTATTCCAGTTGGTTGTAGGTAAAAATTTATTTTATGCAGTAGATTTATTTGCAGACCTAATGAAGTATTGTCATTACATTTACTTGCTTTGCTTTTGTTTAATGTTGTTTTGGTACTGAGGATTGAGCCCAGGCTCTCATGGGTGCTAGGCAAGCACCCTACTGTGGAGCCACGTCTTACCCCAGCCCTACTTTCATTTTTAAAAACCTAATTAGTGTGTATGAGTATATTCACAGTCTGAAAACATTATACCTATTGACTTACACTTGAAAATCAGGAGAAAAAGAAGGTGTGACTCACACAAGAAGCTAATTGC
The DNA here is from genome assembly GCA_001685095.1 of Ellobius talpinus. Taxonomy (NCBI): domain Eukaryota; kingdom Metazoa; phylum Chordata; class Mammalia; order Rodentia; family Cricetidae; genus Ellobius; species Ellobius talpinus. The sequence continues at coordinate 8,560 of LOJH01002687.1, forward strand.
TCAAACGTATACATATATATATATATATACATGTACATGCATATATACATGTGTACGGATGTTGAGCTCTGTGAAGCTCTGTTGACATGATACACATAAGACTTGGAGTCAGGAATTTTGAAGACACAAATATAACTCTGAGTAGACACCTGGTGTAACACAAGCAAACTGAGGGGAAGTAATTGATATTGCACATTAAATTTAAGAAGGCAGTTACTTAACACGGTAAGGCGACAGGTCTTCAAAGATCTGGTGGAAATAGCTTGATTTAACTAGCTTGTTCAATCCAAAACCTTGGCAGTCACTGTTGGACAACTCCCTCCGTGTACGAGTCCCTGTTCCAGCCTGTGGCATAAACTCACAGCCTTTCCACGAGTGTTCTCTCTCCTTCCATAAGAGTGGATACAGGGATTAAGGACCTTTGTCACTCATCCCTTAGGTCTCTTCCTATGTCAAACAAACAAAGCAAACAGACAAATCCCCAAAACACAACCTGCCAATCAGGTTCCTTGCCACTAAGGCTGTTACGTTTTGCAAATGTTTACCAACATCCTGGTTTGTCTAATGCCTTGATCGAGTGTCTTGTGCTGTAGGAGGATGAAGAGTCCCTACACGCTTCACAGTCTCATTGTAACAGGAGTCAACAGAGATTGAGACAAGAATGTTGACAGAAGAGTCATGCTATTCTCAAGTTCAGTTTCGTGTTGGCTCCTAGAGCGAGAGGCAGGAATTAACGCTGTGGGTAAACATTTGCCTTCAACTCGGCTTGCGGTCTTGCATTTATCCACCTACTGCTCAGAGGCCTCTGAGCACCGTGAGGCAATTTCAGGGTTCTTGCTTCAAACCCCACTGCAAAATAATTCGTGAAGTAACTTTGTGCGCATTAGCAGAATCAGAACATTTTCCTCTCAAAATCTGCAGGTGGGAGTTTTCTTTGTGTGTGAGTGGGTTTGTGGAAACCCAGCTCTGCCAGCTGCTCAAGATATTCCTTCCTTTTATTCTCCCCCCGCCCCCAAGCAGGGTGCTAGAGTCTATGTTCCCATCTATGATCAGCTGAGATTCTGTGGTTGGTTCTTGTCAGGCACTTCTGTGAGAGTGGTACGTGTCATTTCGGGGTTTCTGAGAAGAGGGTCTGCTTTCCCCTGCATTGCGCAGCGCCTTTGCTTAGATGGTTGCAGCCAACAGTGAGAGTCTAGAGGAAGCCAGCCAGGGCCTGCTGCCTGAAACCCCGCATGGGCTTGCGGAGGAAAACGACCTGCAGACCTCGAACACTGTCCTCGCTCGTTTGGAAGGAAAGGAAACTTCTTTTGGGCCTTACTTGGATTAGCGGTCCACCTTATCTAACCCGTACAGTACATTTGCCGAAAGTACATTGTCATGGCAAGCTCGAATGTAGGGCTTTTATCACATAAACATGTTGACTCCTCTTTCCATATGGGGAAAGGAGCAGTGCGGTTGTGCGGCAACACGAGGGTCACCAATGCCCTCTCACGCGGGCACTTCAAAAACACTGTGCTAGATTCTGCCAGAGAAGTACCTCTTCAGTCCAGTTCTTTTTGCTTTCAGGCATTCTTCCTTGCCTACGTCTCTCTCTCTCTCTCTCTCTCTCTCTCTCTCTCTCTCTCTCTCTCTCTC
>LOJH01002688.1:2959-27009 GCA_001685095.1 Ellobius talpinus
CATACATACAGAAAGAATATTGTATACATAATAAATAAATAAATAAATATTTTTTTTTAAAAAGAAACATTGCAAAAAGGAGACCTAAAAAAAAAAGACTGTGTCCTGCCCACTTCCAGACTTTCTAGATAATAACTCTGATGTCAGCTATCACAGGGCCTTTGACCCTTCTGTTTCCCATCTGGGTACTGTTAAACTTATGGTTATTGGATACCAGTATAAACAGGTTCCCATCACAGAGTCAAGATACAACTCAAGGGGGAAATGTAAGAGCCAAAGTTAATCTGTAAACCCTACTTGCCCAAGGACAAGATAACTCCCTGGAATGCTGGGAGTTGTAGTTCTTGCGACATAACAAACCACATGTTTTCAATCCCCTAAACAAGTTTGTTTGACCCATCTGCGCCAGATGTGCGTGATCACATGTGGGTGGGAGGTACATGGGCAGGAAATACATTAAGATGTATCCTTGCCCCTGACTGAACCTGACAGGAAATGCAGTGAAAAAGGTTTTTGCCTTTTTAAGCCCCTGCAAAATGTGACACATAGTCATTCCCTGTGAATGTAGGGGTGGACCTGGCTGGAATCCTTCTTCCTGGCCAGTATTTAATTAAAGCTTGCTTCAAATTTGATTCAAAATTGTGGAACTGGTTTTTCTCTCTTGAACCTCAGGATTAACATAGACACATGCAGCCATGTTTGGCTTTTTATGTGGGTACTGGGGATTTAGACACAGCAAGTGCTCTTGCCCTCTGTACCATGCCACAGTCCCCTTTGGAGAATCTTTATCCCTGCTGGGAAGGTTACAGTATAGTGGAGCAGCGGCTGTGTGTTAGGTACAGGTTGTGGCTGGCAGCAGCTTCTCTTTAGGCCTGGGAAACACTGGGAAACGCAAGGAAACGTGGAGGGCCCATCACATTACCTCAACCTGTGGCATCTGGGAATGGAGTGGACTTGGTTGCCAGGCGAAGGGGAACCTGAGCACTGCCCACAGCTTGTGTGGTAGTGCCAACCGAGGGCACAGGAGTCCACAGCATGGACTCACTTCCATGTTTAGCTTTGTGATCTGGGAAGGTCATCTTGTAACCTGTCTGGCAGAAATGAAGGTACTATAAAGAGATACCAACCTATCAGACTACTGAGACAACGGACCCCCAAAGAAATGGGAATTTCCCGGGGCATCTCATGCTGGGAGAAGGAAAGGTCATTAGCCAGAGGGAAAGTTGTCTCCAGGAGAAGAGATTTCACACAGCCCTAACAGTTTGTCAGACAACCTTACAGGATGAGAGGGAGCCCAGACAATGATGGGTCATTGGCGGGCTTGACTCTCCCATTGGCTCTCATTTCAACCTTTGTGAGGTTTTCTAGATCTCATTGTCCCTCTTCTCAATATGGCCATGTTTAGTAACTCTCCTTTTTCTGCAATCCACTATCCCTTTGTCTTTTTACTGGCTTCCCGAGGATGGAAGGCAAGCCCTGACTTGGAGCACAGGTTGTGGCTCCCGAGTTGGATAACAAATCTGATTTTGCTCAACTGTGTGGCCTGTGATCTCAGGTGGAGCTGGGCAACCCAGTTCAGAGGTCAGTGGCCAGAAACCTGTCACATTCTTGCATCTAGGGGGCATGGATGGATGAGGACAGTTGGTTGCTTCTGCTCCTTGGCCATCAGAGAAAATTAACTGCCTTTTTCTGGTGCACCCAGGAGCAGTACCAGACTGTTTGTTTTGTTGACTCAGGCTGTCTGGGATCTTTAAAGTCAGTAACTAGTGGAGGAGGCTTGGATACTGGTCCCCAAATGCCTAGAGCAGCAGCAGCAATCTGGTGTCCCCCTCCTCTATGGCACACACATATCCATCCCAGACTCTGGCTCCTCTGCTGGGCCTTCCCTCTCTAGAGACCACCTGAAGGACAACAGACCCTTTAAGTGTGGGAGGAGATGCCAGGGGAACACGATATGTTATTTAGCTACAAACGTATCTTGCTTACATATTACATTAAGGAATAGGTCCCCAAAGCCTCCCACTCCTGTTGGCTGCTTTTTAAATCCTTCCCATTGTCTCTGAAGTCTGGTCTGATTTCTTTGCGTTTGAGCCTGAAGAAACAACTATGAAGAAGGGTGTGTGAGGCTCGGCAGGAATAGGAATTACTGTGTTCCCTGATCATTACAGACGACCTGACACAGGCAAATGGGGATTTCTCAGACACATTTTCTCACTGCAGAGGGCTGTTCCATGTGGAAACTGTGCTCCTGAGCCCCACAGCCTGTGGGCACATCAGTGTATGCATGGCTAGCATATGCCTGGGCATTCTGGCAACAACACTGGCCCAGGAGGCTGAATCCAACCATATGTAGGAGAACATGGCTGCAACATGTTTTCCCGGCAACGTCAGGGAAGCTGCCTCCCCCCTTCTTATTTTAGAGGCACAGCTAGCTGGCAGCTATGCACACCCGTGTCTATGCCTTGCGAAGATATGTGTGTATGTGCTTATTGAGATAAAATTCACACTTACACAATTAGCCTTTTAAAGTGCACAATGCAGCGGCATTGGGTGTATTTATGACATTGTGCAGCTACCATCTTCCTCTGATTCTAAGATTTTTGTCACCTCAGAGAACACACTGTACCCTCCCATTTCTTTCCCTCTCTCATTTCTTAGCAACCACTAATCTGTTTTGCTTCTATGAATTGGCCTACTCTGAATATTCTATATAGAAGAAACACATAGTGTCTGACTTCTTTCATTTGGCATGTTGTTTTCCAGGTTTAGTCAAGTTATGAGGTCTGACTTTCCACCCTTCCACCTGTTATTTGAGACGAGGTCTCACTCTGTAGCCCAGGCTGGCCTTAAAGTCACAATGATCTTTCTGCCTCAGCCTCCTAAGTGTTGGGATTGAGCTATCTTGATGGGCTACTTCCTTTATTTTTAATTTTTTAAATTTTTTTCTTTATTTTGGGGTTTGTGTGTGTGTTCAGGCAGGTGCCCGACAAGGTTGTGGGAATCTCTGGAACTAGTGACAGGAGGTTGTGAGCCACCCAGTGTGGGTGATAGGAACCACACTAGTGTTCTTAGAAAGAACAAAAAGTGGCTTGACTGCAGAGCCATCTCTCCAGCCCCTTCTTTTCTTTCTGTGGTTGAATAATATTCTACTGTGTATCGAGGTAACATTTGCTCCTTCGTCTGTGAGTGGACACTCCGGGGGCTGCCACCTTTTGGTTACTGTGGGTAGTGTGTTATAAATGTGCACGAATGAGTATCTGTGAATTTCTCTGTTTCCAACTCTTTGCAGTACATACTTACTTGGAGTGACTTGCTGGGCCATTGGTCACTCTGTTAACTCTTTGAGGGATTTCATACTTCACTGGATCCTCTGAGAACCCCTCTGCCACAGACCTGCTCTGTAAAATAACTGCCATGACTACAGTTATCATCAGAAGCAGAAACAGGCCCAGCACGTGCAGTGATTAAGAGTATTCTAAATGACCAATAAGAACCAGACTGAGGTCTTCCAAGTCAGTTACTGAACTGGAACCAAATCACCATTTGGTCTTCCGACTCCTGGTTCAAGCAGCCAATCTTCTTGACATTCAGCCCACAGCTTCCCCCTAAAAATCAGCCCACCAGTTTGATTCTTCCAGAGACTCCTGGGGAGAAATGAAGCTAAACCTTCTACAAGGCAGATCAACTCTTTAGAGCCTTCAGATTGTCCGGAGATTGGAATTTGCAGGCCCAGGGGCTACTTACAATTGACTTATCTTTCCCTCTCTTCTTAACTGTTCTTTCTTACCTCCTCGCTTGACTGAGCATCCATGAGACCGCCAGGTGAATACCCTTTTAAATTTTGCAGACTACTGCTGCCTACCAGCTCTAAAGCTAAGAGCGCCGTCAGATAGCGTTAAAGGGTTCCCCTGCTTTGCTGTAACCCGCCTGTCAGATGCTTCCACTAATGTATTTGAACAGTGTCTTGATTTATGACTTTGCTATGTTTCTATAAAAATTTCATGAAATTGGTATCTCATTGGAGCATGGAACTTGGGGTAACCTAAATCTGTGTTCTGGGGCTATGGTCACTCATATCCAAATCCAGAACCAACTATTTCTTATCCCTTTGTGGTAAGGATTGTACTTTTCTCTACAATAGCTCTAACCCATCTGGTCCTCGGATACCCCTAGGAGAGAGCCCTTTCCCCAGCCCTCCACTGACCATTTGTGTTTCTCTATGGCATCACTGTTGTAGCCCAGACAGTGGGCAGAGCTTCACTGATTGCAGCTGACAGCTAGCTGAGCAGGCATGTCCTCTGAGTTCCTGTTGTTCCTTCAGCACCTTTGTTTTACTCCCTTGGGCCCCATCTGCAGAAGTTGCCAAATGGAGCCTCCCCCTTCTCAGCCTGGGGTCGTGTGACCCAGAGGCTGGCCTCTTCATGAAGATCTGACAGCTTTCCTCTTCTTATGGGGAGCCGGAGTGAGTGAGTGTCTCACATCTGCATGGGCATCACCCAGTCTCCTGAGGCGGAGGATGGGAGTGGGCAACTCAAGCTTTGCCCTGGCTTCAGAGGGCAGGATCTGAAGCCCCAGGGAGTTAAGCGCAGGCCTCCAGAAAGGCAACTCAAGTTCCTGGCTGCAGCTCTCAGAGAGCTCCTTCCTGCTCCACCCTTCTAAAAGAATAGGATCCCAGACCTCTGGGGAGATAAAGGTGGCCGACTTGGTGGGAAAGAACTAGAAGCTTTGAGGTCCTGCTGACTAGAGCAGAATTCCTAATCTTGGAGTGGATCTTGCTGACTCCAGCCAGGAAAGACAAACCCTGCTGGGAAGAAGGCAGGAAGACGCCTCGGTGGACAAACTGTCTTAGGGAACTTGACACTTGTATCTTTATCCCATCCTCACCCTACCCTTCCACCCTTCCTTCTCTGGTTTGACTGCTCCAAAAAGTGGCAGTCATCTCTGGATTTTATGCTTCTGAAATGTCACAAGGGGTTGGCAGCTTTGCTTTACCTTGTTTTTTTCTCCAAATAAAAGGACTGGGAAGAGTTCAGCGACAGCCCAAGCCTTGGATGCCCCTTCATCTCCCCTGTCCAGGGCTCACACAGGCTTTGCCTTTTTTTTTTTTNTTTGCTCCTTCCTCCAGTTTCTAAAGCCACACAAGTCAGAATGGGGTGTGTGGTCTGGTTAAAAGCATTGATCTGGTAGAGGATATCGGTTACTTTGGAAAGGATAGGCAGGGGCACCTGGGAGGTGGGCCAAGTTCAGGTCTTCCCCCAGCTGGGAGTTCTGTGAGTCCTGATGCTTCCTTGCCCTGTTTGTGTTTGTGCATCCTGCCGTAAGCATGGTATTATACCTCCCAATCAAAACATTTAAGAAAAGCAGCCTGGCTTAAGGATCTGATGGGAACCAGACGTGGTGGCACACATCCATAGTCAGAGCACTCAGGCAGGGACAGAAGGCTACCAAGTTCAAGGCCGGGCTGAGCTATCCAAAAGTAAGTACGTATGTATCTATCTTAGTACCTATCTATCTATATCTTAGTACCTATCTAAAAGTAAGTACGTATGTAGAGTGCTTGGGTTCAGTCTTGGTTCCCTTGCTTATTGGTCACATGATCACGGGAGAGCTGACCCCTGTTACCAGTTTCTACTCTTCCTAAAACGGAGTCAACAAGACCATCAGGGTTGTTGTGAGTACAAAGGGAAACTTGGAGTTTGTCCATGCTCTGTAAAGGGTAAAGCAGGCTTCACATGGAAACAATTGCTTTCCAGCTGAGGGAAGGTCAGTGGCTGAGCTCTGGCTTGGGAGAGGTAGCAGAAGCTGCCTAAGGCTTCCCAAAACAAATTCATATAAACAGAGAAGCTACACAATAGGGATATATTTTGTTCCAGTCTAGAGGCCAGGTGTCTGAAATCAAGTAATTGATGGGGGGTTGGTTCGTAAGGCTCCAGGGAGAATCTGGCCTTGCTTCCCAGCGTTCTTTGGTATCTCAGGTTCCATTTAACTTGGTGACATTCCAAATAAGGTCAGGTTCATGAGGAGACAGGATTTCAGCATCTCTTTCTGGGGACACAATTTAGAAAATGCAAACCCAGGCCCACTTCTACCATTTTATGATTGTGTCTACCCGGCTTCTCGGCTTGAAGGAAAATTGAACTTGAAAGGAAGCTTGAACTTCCTCACTGGATTCATAAGGTGAAAAATGACTCTGAGATTGATGGCATCCTTCTTATTCCTTAGACAGGGAAAACCAAGTCCGGGAAAGGACAATCACGTTAGACTGTCACATGCTAGTCTGAATGGTTTCTCTGATGAGAAGTGGCTGTGTTCAATGGTGCATTCTGAGGTTCAAATTCCATCCCGTCCATAAGATACTTTAGGGACCAGGTTAACCCCTGGCACCCAAATGAGTTGAAGAATAAAAGATAAACTGTAGTTAGGAGCATAAACCAAGGTCTGGGTGAGTGGGTAGCACACGCCTTTACTCCCAGCTCTTGGGAGGCAGAGGCAGGCAGATCCCTTAAGTCTGAGGCCAGCCTGGTCTGCATAGTGAGCTCTAAGACACCCAGAGATACACAGAAAGGCCCTATCTCAGAAACCAACCAACCAAACAAACAAACAAACAAACTAACTAACTAACTAACAAACAAAGCAGAAGCTAGAACTTTCTCTGGGGAAGGGAGCAGGACTATATCATTCCCCGGGAGGCTTGCATCTGACAGCTCTGAATCAGATGCACACCCACAGCTCCTCTGCTCTGCCACTGTAGTCTTCAGTGCTAGCCCTCAAATGCCCAGACCCTAGACGGTTTAGGTTGTCATCTTGGTATTAACATCCCTATTGGATTGCCAGTGAGTAGCTGACTGTCCAGATTGTTCCAGCGAGTTCCTCAGAGCCCCCATCTGGTGAGCAGGCATCACAGCCTGGTGCTCAGGGACAGGGCCTGAGGTGCAGAAAGAACCAGTTTTCTTATTTCCAGGCCCCTATTTCTGGAAGGCGTTTCCTCCCTGAACCTGCCAGCCAGCTCCTCCACAGAGGCCGGGCTCTCCAGAAAGTGAGGTTCAGTCTTTTTCCTAGTCCCTGTCCTGGGCCACAGCTGCAACTTCGTGGCTCTGGTCATAGCTCCGTCTGCAAGGAAAGGAAAATGTAGTTTGTTTGTTCATCAAACAACCTTGAATAGAACCTTTCAGAAGGGCCTTTACCGAGCTCTGTGGAGCAGCCAACAGAAACTGCCGCCAGGTATGTCACCAGCCTTGGAGAAGTTGTCTCTTCCAGCCTTCGCCTCCCAGTAGGCCAGTGACCTTCAGGAGACTGAGATGTCTCTGTGTGTGTTTTCTGTTACTTGCTCCGGGCTGGTAGGCTCCAAGGAGGCCATAGCTGGACTCTGAATTTTGCATCAGCCTCCCACAAACTTGATGCAGAACTCAGAATCACACAGCACAGTTGTTCTCAAACATGAGTGTGTCAGCATCACCTGGAAGGTTCTTAAAATGGGAAATGCTAGGCCGTATTTCCACAGGCTCTGCCTCAGTGATCTGGGCAAGAGAGGGAAACTTGCATTGTTACTCATCCTCCTCTTTATCTTCCTCTCTCTTGTGTGTGTGTGTGTGTGTGTGTACACAGGTGTGTGTGTGTGCAAACTTGGGTGTTGTTTCACATGTTTTGTCTACTTCTTTTGTTGTTTTTGAAAGGGCCTTTCTCTGGCTAGGTAGGCTAGTCTGTGGCCAGTGAGCCCCAGGGATCCACCTATCTCCTACCTCCCTGTACTTGGCTGGTTAGTGGTTAATGCCAATCTTGAAGCTGGTAGGGCATCAGTCTACAAACTGGATACTGCAATTGGTTTCAGTGGTGACAATGGAAATATCGACACCTTTGAGAACCACATCACCATAGTACCACAGGTAACAAGCTATGGATCTTTATTGTTCCACTTTGCCATCTGATTGGTTGGCTCAAAGCAGGCATGGTGATCTCTGCTATAGAAAGCTGTGTTCATGGTGGGCTTTCTCAGCATTGATGGCAGGGGCACACGTGGCTATAGGGAAGTAGATGCTGTCAGTAAGGTACCAGTTTGGTCTAGTATTCTGTCAGATCAACATCTAAGCCACCCTCAAGTCTGAGAGAAGCAGTGATAGATGACTAAATCTGGCTAGGAAGATTAATGTGGGCTGGGTGCTCAGCATTGAGGCATCCCCAACAGATGTCATTGATAGCCTTGGAGTCTCCAGGAAGGCACAACCAGAGTATTCCAGGGTCATGTGGATGGTGATGTTGAAACCACAGAGCTCAACTACATCTGTGGAAACCACAGTCTGGGAGTGGAGACGTCCGGCTTTGACGGCTTGTAGTTATCAGAAGGATATTCACCAGAAGGTTGTGGACCCAGAGTCCATTCTCTCATCAAAGCTGTGGAATCCAGGAAATCCTGAAGACCTGGGCATTGCTCATTCTAAGATGACATTAGTGAGTTCCTTGCCAATGGTGTCGTCTCAATGGGTGTAGTCATTGCAACACTTTCCTTGCCTGCAATGAGCTGCTTGGGGTAGGAGAGTTGACAGTGGCCACTCATGCAAGCTTCATCAATGACTGTTGGCCCCAGGTCTAAAACACTGCCCTGAGAACATTCTAGCATTATCTAACTACAGAAGGTACCATCAAGCTAGCTGCCATGTTCCAGGTACTATAGTTCCAGCAGGCATTACAAATCTGGACCCTGACCTAGCTAGTGGAGATGGAAACACACTCACACATGATGGCTAAGGTTAGAAGATGAAGGTGACAGGAGTAGAAAGTGAGTCCCAGTGACTGTCCCTGAGAGGAGTCAAGGTAATACACTTGAGAGCTTGCATTAATATTCTCAGGTCCCCTGTTGCTGCTCTGGGACCACACTTTATAAAGTCCAAGGGGTCCTAAATACAGTGTCTCAAGCCCTCACCCAGGGGATTTTCAGTCAGGAGACCGTAGGGCTCATGAATTTTTCTTTCCATGGTTGTGGGTGATTCCCAATGCCTTGGCTCTATACTATTAAATCGGTATAACCCAAAGGCACTTTTGGAAGGTACCCAGGAGGAAGGTTATGAGCTCATGCAGGACAAGGGCAGCATCAACCCTTTCTCTGGTTTGCCTTTGTGTTTGTTTTGTTTTTGTGGTATTAAGGATGCTCATTGGCTTCCCAGGTATTCACCGCCGAGAAGCTCCTCAGCCCTGACGGAGCACCTCAGTAAGCAACATGACAGTACTTGTCGTTAGCTAGAAGCTGGGACTGCCCCTATGCTGGACAGAGACTTGCTAATTTACTTTTACTAGTGGGTGAGAAGTTATTTGTAGGCTGGTGGTCTTGGTCGTCACAGTGTGGGACTTTGCTTGGGTTTATTGGGGATGTCCCTCACTCTCCACAGAAGGCCAGAGTTAGGGTGGGAGGGTGTGGTAGAGTTCTTTGCTCCTTTAAATGCCTCTCGTTCAAATGGATAGAATAATGCAATGCCCCTTTGAGACAGAACAGGAATTGAAATCCTAATTAGCATTCCCAAACTCTGTTCTATTAGGGCACATCTACTTTTTTTTTCTTTTCTCTTTTTTTAACAGATTGTCCTTTAATCAGAACAGTGAAGGGCAGCAGTCTCCTGTGGGAGTGTAGCCTGTGTTGAGGTGCAGGGGACTTGAGGGTTTTATAAGGTCAGAAAGGGGACTTTGAGGATGGAAAGACCCACATGCAGGCCTGTTCCTCTGCAGCCTCTAAGACCCATGAGTTGAAATGATAAATACAAGGGAAGTTGGTAGGTTGAGTTTATCAGGAGCTCCCCCAATCCTAACAGCCCTTGAGCATTATTAAAGTCTAGGGCTTCTAAGCCTTCCTGAGGCTTTTGGGTTATTGGCCCAGACCCTGAGGACAGGCTAAAAACAGGGGTGGGAATTATTCTCTTTAATTTTTGGAGTGCCACAGCAGAGACTCAAGCTGATCTGAGAATTCTTTAAGGGTTTTCCAGAGCATAATTTGGATGATGGATTGATAAAGAATCCCACAGTCCAGCTGTTTTAGTTCCAAGTCCTGGGGAAATGCCCAGAGTGGCAAGGAAAGGAATGAGTTAGACAGATCGTGAGTCCCCCTTTCAGAAGTCACCCAAACTCCTGCAAGGGTATTTGGGACACAGATCACTCTAGTAGCTGCTTCATAGTTGGTAAAAGGGGTGATGGAGAAAGGGCAGTTAGAATGTCTCAGAGGGTGCCATGATGAAACTTAACAGATGGTAAGGATCCAGAACATACGACAGCCCTATGGTAACGGAATGCATCATGGGAGGAGTGATGTGAGTGAGTGAGATACACCTGCGACAGACAGAAACGATGCTGCCCAGGCATGGTGATGCACGCTGTCTTTGTTAGGGTTTCTACGGCTTTGATACAACACCATGACCATGGTAGCCTACAAAAAGAAGCGTTTCCCCGAGGGCTTGCTTACATTTCTCTCATGGCAGGTCACTTGATGGAAGGCAGGCATGGCAAGGGATCAGTCGCTGAGAGATAACATCTGATCCACAGTTGCTGGCAGAAAGAGAGGAAGGAAGACTGGGCCTGGCATGGGCTTTGGCATTTGTAGTGACACACCTTCTCCAGCAAGGCCATACCTCTTAATCCTTCCCAAACAGTTCTACCAACTGGGAACCAAATGTCCACATATATGAGTCTATGGGGGTCATTCTCATTCCAACCACCAAGAGTGCCTTCAATCCCCGCAGAGAAAATATCTCTGTGATTTGAGGTCAGTCTAGTCTACATAGTGAGCGCCAGAATAGCTAGGAATACACACCAAAACAAAACAAAACAAAAAGTGAGATGGTTAGTACCTATTATAACTCCTACTGAGAGTTTAGTTAACACAGAAATAGTCAGTGAAGTTTCGCCTTTTCCAGAGGAGGAGAATAGACAAGGGAAGTGTCTAACAACCCCTTCCCATAGGTGTTAGCAAGACTGACATTTGTCGCTGTTGCCAGTTACAAGGCGTAAGGTCATTTTTCACTGGCCAGCCTAAGTTTAGAATTGGCCGTAAGGCCATCAGGTCTCCTCTATTACAACTTTTAGGGAACATTAAGAGACAAAGCTAACAAGGAAAAAATTTAACATCATGATTAACCCAAGTTTTGCTTAGTAAGGTGAAATGCAATCACGCAACTGCGGGAGGGCACATTTTGATGAGACAGACAGAGCACAAGTCGGCTTCTGCCTGGAGTGGTCCTCGCTAGGGCGTAAGCTCCAAGGGCTGGGAGGAGTCTATCCCAGCAGGCTCGGTGATGGATGCGGCAAATAACGGTGCAGCAACCTTAGAACTGAGCATCAAAGTGACAAGGTTGCCCCTGCATGTGTTTGGAAACTATGGCAGTCTCATCCGTCAAGGGGTCTTAGCTGCTTGCAATACTCTGGAAGCTGGGCAGAACTGGCAACATTGGGAGCAATTAGCTTCAGCTTCCATATAAGTCTAAAAGATTGGTGGTAGCCCTCTGAGGTTCCATGTCGAGTGAAACTTTAAATCTGCCCTTAGCAGAAAGTGGAGGGATGAGTCATGTGGCTGACTGGGAATGGCAACCATGTGCCTTGTGGGGTTTTGTGGTACCTGGGAAGGAGTAGAAGACTCAGGCTACTAGGCAGCTGCCAGAATCAGGGATTCTTTACCAGGAGCCATTATGTGATCTGGGCTCTCACAGTGAAAGGAACTGGGACTCAAGAATAAGACAAAGACCTCAGTGTCAGAAAAGGGGCTTGAAGACAGGGGTATGACACATAGTCCCATAGCTCTGGGCTTGAGCACTTTAAATGACAGGAACAAGACCATGAGATGGTAACTGTCCCGTGGCCCCTGAAATGGGAACCAGGCCAGGCTGCTTACCAGAGAGAGGACAGAGGGGGGATCTTTGGGGCTCCTGAGACCTGTTGGCACTGAAGCCAGCTAGGCCTGGACAAGTCATTTGGGAAGTGTCTGAAACCAGAAGAAGTAAATAACCAGGCTCTGGGAGAGCCATTAACTTTTCCACCCTCTGTCCCAACACCTGGCTTTCCACAGGGGAAATTCATGGGCCGCCTTTGCCTCTTTGACCTCGGTGCCTGGCTGGACCTCCTGACTCCACGGCTTCATCTCGGGCGTCAGAAGGCAACTGTGCATCGACTGGGTCAAAGCTGAACATCCTACCCACCCTCCAGCCTTCCGCCCTCATGAAACCCCAGGTTTCTGAGCAGGGCCTGTGCACATTCCTGCCTGAGAACAGAAGGGGTCGCGATGGGTTCACAGTTAACTCCCCGGAGCAGCGTGATGCCAGAAGACTGTAAGGCCCAAACAAATCTTGTATAACAGCTCAGGGCTGAGATCTGGCTCAGCGCTTCCCTGATCTGGAGTAGGATCCCCCCACCTCCCATAAACATCAATATTATGTAAAGAAGTTATAGGCGAGTTTGTGCCAAAGACAGACATATCAACCCTCAGAGTATTTCTCTTTCTGGGGCTCAATCCCTGAGAAACCCCTATTCTTCACCAGGACCCCAAAGTGCTGACTTTCCCCCTCCTACTTTGATAAGTAGCAATTGCTTCTATGGAGAGAGGCAAACAAGTTCATCCATGTGACGCTTGCAGAAGCTGCATGCCCAGTGGACGGCAGAAGTCAGCCACCAGTACTGCAGCTGCATGCCCAGTGGATGGCAGGAGCCAGCCACCAACACTGCAGCTGATGCCCAGTGAATGGTAGGAGCCAGTCACCAGCACTGCATGCCCAGTGGACGGCAGGAGCCAGCCACCAGTGTGCAGCTGCCTACTCCCAACACTACAGAATTCGGGATCTTGGTCTGGCTGGAGCAGCTCTCCTTTCAGATCCTGCAGAACCGGGCTCCTATCAGTCTCAAAACTTGTGTATATCCAGATCACTTGAGGCACCCTGCTTCTACAGATTGGAATTAGCGTTTCTGGGTCCAGTCTCAGCAATTTTGATTTTTTGAATAGGCATTTCTAATGAACCCAAGGCCTGTGACATTGTATGGGACAAGGCCATTTACTTTCCCTTAGGGAACATAGTCCCTAACACATAGGAACATAGTCTTTGCCCTCATGCTCCCCTCTCTCAGGATTAGCCCAAGAACCCTGGAACCTTACAGAAGCACAGTTGAGGAAGGGATTTGCATGCATTTGCGTAGATTCCAGCATCAGGAAGGGATGTGGGCCATTTACAGTAACAGAGTACCACTTCCAAAGATCTCCCAATAATGTGAGCAGCCCAAACTCACAAACGTGACTTTGCGTGACCTCAGCTTCGTGCACCAGCCAGAGAGGAACTCACGGTGGCAGTGGAGACTTCCATCACTCCTCAGTTCCTTCTGTTCACTCCAGCGGGCCATCTCCTTCATCATGGCTGCCTCTGGCCATCAATGCCACCTTTCCATGCTGCCTGGACCACAAGGTTGCTTTCAAAGGCCTTTTGTTATCTGAACCTGTTTAGGCTTTCAGTACGATAATTCTCTGCAAGCCCTCATTCCCCCCACCATGGCTGAGGGGAGTGGTGACAGAAGCAGGTGACACAAAGTGATGCTCTTGTGGACTGATGGCAACAGCCATGTTTAGTCATGTCTCCTGCTGTAACAACAATGATTAATTATATTGTGCTAACAATATAAGAATTATACTAACAATAATATATAGTCGTATACAATATATGTGACAACGATGCACACTCATATATAACAATCATGCTTGATATAAACAACCTAAGGGAGGAAAGATTTACTTGGCCTGGGGGATATGGAGTCTTCAGTGTATCATGGCAAGGATGGTGTAGTGGAGAGAGAGGCTCCTACCATAGTAGCCAGGAAGCAGAGAGAGAAGGTGGTGACCATTTTTTCCTTTCCCTGCATTTATTTTATCCACATCCCCAGCTATGCCCCAGGCCCACTATTATTCCCTTCGATGATCCTCTCTGGAAACTCACAAATCAGTCTAGCGATGTGCTTAATTAACCTCCTAGCCACTTCTCAATCCCTCAAGTTTACTATTGGGTTAACCATTACAAAGCCACTGTGGCCACACAATCACAAAGGAAAGCAACCCCCGTGGTGCACTAGAGAGGTATGGCCCGAAGTGATGCCACTGCCGCCACACCCACTCTATCGGTCAGTGTTAGCACTGCCTGTGGAGGTAATGATTCCAGTCCAGGAAAGGGAACAGAGCAGCAGCTGAGCCTACCTACATAGTAGAGTCAGCCCGGAGAGGTGCCCGCTGAAGATACTGCCGAAGACTGTGAGAGGTTAGGGCGTTGGCAAAGCCTCCTCTAGCCAGACACACAACTACTCTACTCTTCCCTGTAGCCTTTGCGAGTCCCTCACAGTCATGAGGGATCTAGCCGATGAGCTATGAGGAAATGCACCATTTCCAGGCCCAGGCCCTAGAAGTCCCCATCCACCACTGTCCTTTGAGGTTTCTCCTCCTTCTTCGGGAGCCAAAGAACGAAGATGGTGGAGTCACAGAAGAAAAAGAGGCTGGATGCCAGCCACTACTCAGAAGACAGCTGCTTGCCAGTTAAGAAAACCTGAACTTTCTGTGAGCAAGAAATAAATATCTCTCATATTTGAGCCGTCCGTATTTTTAGGTTTCTTTATTATAGCAGTTGGTTACATCTTAGCTGATGCAGGGAGTACATAGGGTGTGAAGGAATCCAACCCTGAGAGACCTTGATTAAGGGCAAAGGAGAGAGCGGAGAAAAGCCAAAGGCCCTAGAAGGAAGTATTCTTAGTATCTTCTATTTATTTTTTGATAATTTCATACATGTAACAAATGTATCCTGTTCACACCTTCCCTCATGTACCCCCCAACATGTCCCCTCCCACCTTCAAGTCCTCTTTTTTTTTAGCAAAAAAGTTTTGTAACCCACTGAGTCCAATTAGCGCTGCCTGTCGGAACATTGACTGATCTCAGCCGCGTGACCTTGTGCGGGTAACGGGAGCTGCGAAAAGTTCGTGAGAACACCAGCCACGTCATGCCCAGAAGATGATGTTTCCCAACATTCCTCCCTGTCCTCTGACTTCCCATCATCCTTTCTTCCATGATGTTTGTTTCTGGAGCTTGGAGTGTGAGGGTTGGATAGCTTTTTCTTGTCTAGGGGTCCGGTGGGCCGGGGGAAGACCCAGACTAGGGGCGGACTAGAGGTATGGGCCTTCCAGCCAGCATGGGTAAGCACGGAGGGGGAAATGGTGAGAGAAAGAAACCCTGGGGAGCTGAGATAGACCAAGCCGACCTTCTCCCGACTTCTCAGGTCTCCTGGGTGCCAGTCCTGACATTTCCGCTCTGCAACCTCTCCGCTTACACCCTTGTTCTGTGGTTGCTTCTCCCCTTTCCTGCCTAGAGGAAGACTTCGCCAACTTTGTGAAGAGGAGAAATAAGAGACCTTCCAGAAATGCCAGCCCCAGGGAGGGAACCGAGGCAGGTTCAAATGCTAGCTGGCTGGAGGCGGCTGCTTTCATGGTTGTGACAATAAATGTTAAACAAATCAGTCACCTTTCAGGGCTGCTCCTCAGGGGAAGTGAGGAGGGGGACTTGCCAACAAGTCCAGAAGCCTTGGCTGAGATGAGACTCCTTTGGTGCTATCAAGGGAGAGTTAAAAGCCAGCAGACACTGATCCAAAGGGAGATGGGGTCGAGCAAACTACAAAATCATTTGTGACCTTGAGAAAAATGGAAGTCAAAAGCAAGCCAGCCTCCAGGCCTGAGGGGAACAGGAGTTTATTAGCACTGTGCCTGCAAGTCTGTGTGACATTTAAAGGCGCAGTGTTCGCCAAGCTGGGCCCTCCAAGGCCACACAGGGCTTCTCTCTTCCATTTTGGCTGTGCACCACCACTAGGGTATGGTAACTGAGTTCTGGTCTCTTTGGCCTTCCTAGAGGACCACTTCCAGAGTTTCAGCCCTGGAGTTTAGTCAGCCCTAAGTCAAGGCAAACCACGAATTTCCATTGCAAAAACGTTCTGACTTTGGATCTTTTGCAGTGACGTTGTATGCAAACCATGGTGCTTCCATACTGATGTGTTTATTCCAAACATTCTAATGTTTCTCCTTAGTTGTTATTAATAATTCCTTCATATTATCTTCTAGTTTACTAATTTTATTTTCAGCCAAGTCTGATTTTTTTACTTGACCTTTTTTTTTTATCATGTTTTAATTTTAATTATTATTTCTCTCATCTGTGAAATGTCTGCTTGATTCTTTCCCACACGTGCTTGACCATTTTTGGTCATATGGTACCGTGCTCATTTGTCATTCCATTGGCTCAAGTGTATCTGAACATTTATGTGACTCTATATTATCTACCTGAAAATTTCTTTTTAAAATTTTGGTATCAGAGTTCACTTTTATTGTGTTTCATATCTATTTACCACATATGTTCTTCACTTAAAAAGTCTAGATCAGCAGTTTTTAGAATATAGTAATTTTATTATTTGAATTTCATGTGTTTTGGCTGTATATAATCCCTCTTCTCACCTCCAACTCCTCCCAGTCTCCCATCAAGTCCTCCCCAGTTTCATGTCCCCTTTCCTGTCTCTGTCCTCTGTGCTGTCCATATGCACATGGGTGTAAGGCCATCCATTGGAGCATAGGCAATTACTCAAGACCACACTTCTGAAGAAAGCTGACTCCTCCATCCCTGGAAGCCATCAACTGTCAATAGCTCCTCAGCTAGGACTGGGTCCTCACGAAGCTCTCTCCAGCCCATTTTAATACCCATTTAATACCATTTTGAGCCCTCGTAGGGTATGGCACTAAGTTGGCAATGGAAGTTTGTTTCTTTGGTATTTGGTACTCTTTGATAATGGGCTTATATTCGGTTGATTTTAATCTTTTAAAATCCCATCAAAGGTCTGGAGAGGTTGCTCAATGGCTACAATACTTGTTCTTGCAGAGGATCTGGGTTCAAGTCCCAGCACTGAAATGTTCACAGTCCACAGTCCCAGTTCCAGGGTGCTTGTGACACACAGACATGCGTATGAGCAACACTTTCATGCACATAAAATAAAAGAAATAAATCTAAAGGAAAAAAATTAAAAATCACA
Source organism: Ellobius talpinus (assembly GCA_001685095.1). NCBI lineage: Eukaryota > Metazoa > Chordata > Mammalia > Rodentia > Cricetidae > Ellobius > Ellobius talpinus. The sequence continues at coordinate 20,011 of LOJH01002688.1, forward strand.
GCAAGCTAAAATGAAGGTGCTTTCCATGGGAACAATTTGTCTTTGTTTCTGCTGCTAGTTTGGGATACTCCTGACCAGTGGCCACTTTTTCCCCAAGTGAGTTCTTGGCAGACCCTCAAAATCTTGGGCTCAACTTCTCTAACCTGCAGATTTAGTCTCCTAGGAGACTTCATGCACAATTCCAGGAGCCTTTATCTTCGCTGCTGGAAGTAAACATTTCCCTCAGTTCTCAATTTGTCCTTGATACCAAGAGTTCAGGGCTGCTTTGGGGGAAGAGCAGGTCTCCCCCCCCCGCCCCGCCCCAGTGTGAAGAGAGGCATCAAGGTGTTGCAGAGGCAGCAGCTGGAGAAGCCAGGGAAACTGGGAATGTGTGCTGCTTCCCTCTGCTGCGGCTGAATGCTGCAATTCTGCCTTTGCATCAAGTCAGTTGCCCTTAGTGTAAAGAAAAATGCAAATCTTTGGTATTTTTCTGTTGCTCATAGGATTTGGGAGAACATAGTGAATCTCAAAAAAGAAATACATTTGGGAGGGTGTATTGGGAGGGTCTATTTTTGTTTTGTTTTTAATCCTTTCTTCAAAGCCTTTCGCTTCCTCTATTTTTAGAGGATGATGACATTCTTTAAAAGTTCCCCCAGGCTTGTGCTCGATGGCTTCTACATGTCAAGGCAAAGACAGCAGGACTCATACAGTGACACATTCAAGTGCACATGCATCTCTGAAATAGTGCACACACACATACACACACACATGATTTGTGCACATCTGAGTTCACACTAGAACAAATAGTGACCAGTACGAAGAACCATATCTGCAGTGTTCCGACCTGTTCACTGATGCACGGTATATTTATGTGAATTTAATCCACTCCCAGGTTTAGGGTAGGAAAGGGAATCATATGTTTCCAGCCAGGGTCCTAAACCTGCTAGGTTCTGTGTGGTGGCCAGCAAAGAATACACCTAGGGCTTAGAAGGGGCACGTTCCTGAGGCCCCTGGGTTATGGTCATTTTGACTGACCACTGGAACTCAAGAGAAATGGCCAGCTTTAGACGGGGGCTGTTCCAGGTCAGGGCAGAAGACCCTGGAATGGGGACCTTGGAAGGGCACCTGGAGGTGAGGCACCGAGCTTTGTGGGTGGAGAGGTGAGTGGTTCCGCCATGAAAGAAGTGTCCAGGGGCCAAGGCACAGCCAGGTGCTGCTTCTGGCCCAAGGGAGAGGGGCGGGCGGTACCGACACAGTGGGCCTGCAGTGGGAGGTGGCAGGGCAGGAGGCCCAAGTGTCTGATCTATACACTTTCTCTTTATGTGAGCCAGACACATAAGTTACCATTCTTAAATGTTTTTTTCTGGTTGGAACTGCCTTCACAGCTGCCCTGTTTACTTACTCGCCATCTGCCCTCCTCAGAACCAGTTTTGTTCCTGTGGAAAAGGAAGCCAGGCCAGGTTGGACAAATATTTCCTCAGCCGGCTCCTTAGCCTCTCTGTCTGAGGGAGACCATCTGGCCACCGCGTCCTTTAAGCAAACGCACTGAGGAAAGAACGCCAGGGCTGAGACGGGGCAGGCTCTGGAGGATGTGGTTACTTTAACTGATCTCCCTCAGGCCCCTGGTCTCCAGTACGACTGTTTATCACCCAGGTCCCAGAGACTATGGAGCTGGGGCCTGCAAGGTCCCTGGATCTTAGTGGGGAGGACCCTCAGTGGTCCTCTGTTTGTAACATTGCCATTAATCCCATAATCTCAAGAGCACAGGTTCACAGAAAACACAAAATAATGATGGTCAGTTTCGAGCAGCGGATGTCCTTGTTTTCAGTGTGAGGTAATGGTTAGTTTATGTAACTTAATTTCAAATGATGTATGTCTTTAACAACCAGCTCACAGAGTTCTGGAAAATTTAACAGCCAGCTCTTGTGAGCCAGGATGACTCCAGCACTCCATGGCCACAGCCCCTCCTTAACTCTGAGAGTGAACGTGTCCATGTTAAATTGCTCGCATTAATTGCCAAGGCCACATCACCAAAGGAAGGCTGGAGAAGGCTCCATGTCTTTAAGATCCTGTCTTCAGAGGGCAGAACAGACACCTGCTCAGGCAAGAATAAAGCCAGAGCAACACTTCCTAGCTTTTCCTTCCTTCATCAGCCATGAATACTTACTTGGCGGTAATAGCACAACATGCAAGCCGGCCATGCCCCTTGTCAGCTTCTACTGTGTATGCTTCAGTTTGTGCTGTCAAAATCTCCACTCGGTGTCCAGATTTACCCACTGGAGACCTTCTGTTCTAAGGAGGGCATTCTCTGTGTTTAGTTAGAACACACTAGAGCATGTGTGACCTGGTTTCCTGTGATTTCCTGGACCTCATTTGAAGAAGTGGGTGCTTTATGTCTCTCCAAAACCCTCATAGAATGCATTCTACCCTAAGAAAGCAAACATTTTCCTGGACTGAGGCCAAGGGAGGCTGTACATCCATCCCTGATCCCTGACCATGTGAACAATTGATGAGATTTACCAAAAGTACAAACCCCGATGGTGGCAATGGTGGCAGTTTATAGTGAAGCGAGGAACAGGGAACCAGTGTAGGGATCCCACTGGCACTACTCCAGAGTTAAGACTTAGGGTGCTTTGTCCAGTCCCAGGACCTTACGAGGGGTGCACCAAGCATACCAGGGCGGGCGGGCAAGAACAAATAGAAATTATGAGGTTCAGGGATAAGGAAGGGGGTGAATGTGTTAATAGACTTGTTTCTTCCATTTTAGGGGTGTCTGCAGTGGCTGCTGTGAACCTGGGCTCATTCCCACAATTCTTCATTTCTTAGGTTATTAAAATGGCCAGAAGCTGCAGTAGATCTGGAGGAATCGCATCTCATGTGTGCTCTTACCCGAGGCTGTGGCTCATCCTCTCAGACTGTCACTTAGCCAGGGGAGAGCTATAAAGGACAAGGAAAGCCTTACTCAGCTGTGCCATCACAGCCGCCTTGATATCTGTCCTCCCAGGCAGTGTTTAAAGCTGGTGTTCTCCCCTTCATGAGAGTCTTGCACAGGTTTCTCGGTGATGCCCTGCTGGCTTCCAGATGGCTGCTTTCTTGATGTAGACCTTGCCCTTATGGTCCACTTACCATGCCTCTTTTGGTGGGTACCACATGGATTCTGATTGGGCCTGCAGTCTCACGTGTTTGTAGAGCCACGTCTAAAGTCGAGACCGTGCTTGGAAGGTCAGTAGTAGCCTGGGGCAATGGCTTTTGAGGAGCAGCAGTTTCAGGCATTGGTAATCTGACGTTTTCCTCCTTAAAGGGTGTGGTTATCAGTCCCAAGGCCACTGACCACTCAGACCATAGTGCACTTAGAATAACAACAATTTGACACATTCTGTGTTATTTTTGCACTTCATCAGTTTTTAGATGACATGGTCCAATTATCTGATAGTTTTCCGTTGAATCTGTTCTGTTTTTCTCCTGTGAACTGTATAGACGGTGTTGTGTTTATTAATAAAGCTGCTTGGCATAAGCCATCAGTTTAGGCAAGAATTCCTGGTTGCAACTTTTCTGTCTTCTGTGTTTTCTCGTCCCAATTCTCCCCATAAGGTCACCATGCCCAGTGTCAAATGGATTTTTTAAAAAGATTTATTTCTAATTACATGTACTGTGCAAATGAGTAGGTGTCCATAGGAGGCGGAAGAGGGTGTCAGATCCCCTGGAACTGGAGTTATAAGAACTGCCTGACATGGGTTCTGGGAACCAAACTTGGTCCTCCGCTGGAGCTGTGTGCACTTTTAACTAGTTAGTCATCTCTCTAGGTCCTGTAAAATGGATTGTTTGAGGCCAGCCTGGGCTCTGTGAGGTTTTTGAATTCTGGATCTTTCCCTCTCCACCACCCAAGTGCCGGGATCACACGTTTGCACCGCCACTGACTGACACACCATGGCTTTAAGACTTTCCATACCTGCCACATACAGCTTCAGTTCGTCTTGCTCTTGACTTCTGAGGTCTTGCAATGTGGCCCAGGCTGACCCTGAACTCACAATGCTCCCTCACCAGCCTTCTGAGTGCCAAGTGCTGGGATTCCAGTCCCACACCTGCTACTCCGTGTGTCTTCTTGTCACCAAACACTTGAGTTTATCATTTTCACCACAAAATGGGCTGCGGAGATGAAGCTTTCCTTTCAATCATGTGAATTGCCTTAGGATCTAGTGGGAGAGGATTCCTGCATCTTCAGCTCAATGCACACTGCCAAATGATTATTCCAGAGTGTGTTTTTTTGCAGTTAAGTCTCAACCAGGGGTGAATAAGTTCACTGCCTTTCTGTTGTCAAACTTGAAAAAGTTTTGCAGTGTGATGGGAATTTGCGGGTCATTGATTTTCCGAGAAAGCTGGGATCGTTCACAAATACACAGACACACCATCTCTTTTGTGAATAGCTTGTTTATATGTTTGTCTATTTGTCTTCTGGGTTTATACTTGTCCTGTTAACTCAGGGTATTTTTAATTATGTGTTCAAATCCTTTGTTCAGTTATAAATTAGTTCTCTTTTTGTGTAGTGTTGTCTTTTTGTTTGCTGCACTTTTTGCCATACAGATTGCAATTTAAGACAATCTAGGTTAGTTATTTTTTTTTAACAATTTACAGTTTCCAATTGTATGCTCTTCTGGTATTATTCAAAATATTCTTCCCAATATGAAAGACATAAAGACATGTTCCTATTTCCTCCTGAGAGTTTTGCTGTGGACGCGGTTGAGTGTCTCTTGCACCTGGAATGTATTTTTGTGAGTGCTATAATTTTACTCTTTTCCATCTGGATGCTGACTGGTGCCCGCATCATTTCCAGCACCGTTCACTCAGAACAGCTCTGCCACTAGTCAGGCTTCCACAGCTCGCACGTTAGTTTCTGAGGTCTTCAATCTTTTCCGTTGGACTGTTTGTTTCCTGTAGGAACACTGCACTCTACACTGTCAAAGATTTCACGTGTTTGGGTGGGACTTCCTTCCTCTGTCATGGCTGGGTTGATGCTTTGCTTTTCTGTATTTGTCTATGATCAGCCAATCGGGTTTTGTTTGTAAACTTTTTACACCTATGGCAATGTGCAATAGTTGCACATTTCAAGCACACACAGCTGACGTGTATGGGCTTATGTCTGTACCCACATAAGTTCAGTAGCTTCACCAAGTGTTGAACTTACCTGTGGCACAGACTGTGAGATGGAGTCCAGTCATCCTCGTCCTCAGCTGTCTGTCCTGGTGTATTGCCTTGTGTGAGTGGGGATTTTGACACGCTTCTCACCAATAGACCACTGTACGGCAAGGGCACTAGGGTATCACATTCATGGCTGTGCCATATAAGACTGTCTTCCATTTTGCTGTACATTCTCCTTTGCTGGCTTTGGGTAAAGCAGGGTGCTGTGTTATGAACTTTCCCAAGGATCTATATGGAGGGGTAGCCTCCAGCAAGTAATCAATAAGAAACTGAGGCTCTGGCCCCACCAACTCACAAGAATCTAAACTCCACCAACAGTCATATAGCCTTGGAATAAAAGACCCTTTCCCAGTCAGGTCATGAGATGAGTCTGTAGCCCCTGGCAACACCATGGCTGTAGCCAGACAGGGAGCTTGAAGCAGGGAACCCATTCTTCATTCCTAATCCACAGAAATAGCGGGGCAACCAATAGGTATTGTGTAATATGCTAACTATAGTGATATTTTATTTATGTTTTGTAAATAAAGCTTGCCTGAAGACCAGAAGATAAAACTAAGCCACTAGAGGCCAGGCAGTGGTATTACACACCTTTAATTCCAGAATCTGGGAGACAGAGGCAGATGGATCTCTGTGAGTTCAAGGCCACCCTGGGTTAAACAAGATCAATGCAGAAACAGATCCAGGTGGTTGGTGGTGGCTCACATCTTTAATCCCAGGACTAGGGAGTCACACACCTTTGATCCAACACTAGAGAAATATAAGCTGGAACAAGACAGGAACTCTTTCTCTCTTTCAGTTTGAGGACTTCTTAGAGGTAAGAGCTCTCTAGTGGCTTGGCTGCTTTGCTTTTCTGATCTTCAGATTGACCCCATATCTGTCTCTGGGTTTTTGTTATTCGTGCTACAGCTGACTTTTTAGTAATCTATTACACAGCAATGAAAAGCTCGCAATTGTTCACTGCTTCCAAAGGTTGCTTGTGCCTCCTCCTCTCTTCTCCAGCTCCATCCTTGAGCAACTGACTGTTTTCTATCATATCGTCAAGCCATTCATTTACTGTTGTTTTAGTTATCATGAAAATTAATGGGCCATGCATGTTATTGTACTTTGCTCATATCTGACCCCGACACCGTCACTCTAATTTAAAGGGTTCTTCTGGTTATTCAAGGATTTGAATAGCACTCGATACAGTTGGGCACCTTAATCCCGCCCATTTCCCCGGATGATGCAGGGTACCTGGGGTCTTTTCTCGTGTGCTTATCTACCCTCACTATTTCCTCAGACCTGTTTCCTTGAATCTTTGCCCATTTTGATTATACTAAGTTATAATAAAATGCCCATTTATAATAAATCCTACAAGTAGACATTGTAAAAATTTCCCCAACCACTTTTTCTTTCTGCTTTCATATAAATTTCTGTAAACCTTCACGGGACCTTGGACTCTGATCTGTTTGGAGGAGGGTGGCCACCTTAAAATATCGACTCTTCTGATCAGTGAACGTTCAGTGTCTTTTCAGTTGTTGGGAGCCTCTGCATTCTGTCAGTAATATTTTATAATTTTCAAGGTGACTTCTTATGCATCTTCTGTCTTTGATCCTCGCTTCCTACTTTCGATGCTATATAGTGATCATTGCTTTACAATTTTTAATTATTTGGTGCTAATGCATAGAAATGCATTGATTTTTCTTTGCATCACATAACATTGCTAAGCTCACTTACAAGTTTTAGTGGCCTTGTTAGTTTTACTTATTTATTTTTAGCAGACACCTGTGATTTTTTTAGATTTATTTATTTATTATGTATACAACATTCCTTCCATGTATGCTT